>JAILXH010062043.1:16480-32369 GCA_023558415.1 Piaractus mesopotamicus | reverse complement strand
AGTCCTAACTAGTGGGTGGAATTGGAGACGACTAAATTGGGGAGAAAATCGGGTAAAAATTAAAAAAAAAAAAAAAAATAGATATACTGTATATCTAACGGCTTGTGGACATCTTCCCATTCAATGTTTCTCCCAAAAACAAGGGTATTAAGAGAGAGTTTTCCCCTAACCCACTAACCCCCGGTAAGCAGTAACAGCTTCTACTATTCTGGAAAAGATTCACACTAAACGTTGTAACATTGTGATGAGGACTTTATTGCATTCAGCCATAATAGCATTAGTGAGGTCAGATACTGATGTTGGATGATTAGTTCTGGATCATACATTCCACCCAAACTCAACACAAAGATATTTGGTGGTGTGCCCACAGCCCAATGCTTGGTCACACTTTATTTGGATGGTCCCCTATAGATGCTCTACACACACTTAAAACATTAACAAACTTTCTGGTGATGTTCAGTTGATTATCAACAACATTATGGTTCGAATTAGGGTTATGAGTAGATGTAGGTTTTGCCTTGAGGTTAAGGTTAGGTTTAGGGTTAGGGATAGATTTAATAAACTCTTTCACACTGAACCTGAAGTTCAGTTGCATTCAATGGATATTTAGTTCAATGTTACTTAAAGATATACTGAGCATTTACAAAGCATCTACAGTGGACCATCCAAATAAAGTGTTACACAATGCTTTATATCCTTCTAGTTGATGCTTGGCTCCAGATATGGCACACTCAGTCTCATGTGAAGCTGCTTCAGAACATCCCATTCTATAGACAATGCTTTTCTATGCAGGCTATATGAGCTGTGTGTGCTGTTGAACACCTATGTCAGCAATGGGTGCACCTTAAAGTAGCTGAATTCACTAATCAATTTGGAGACTTTTGGATGTACAGGGAGATTTGCTCGAAAGAGGCCGTGAATATTCTGTAATAACTCTCGCTAGGACAAAGCAATCTGAACGACACAACGTGCAATGTGATCCTCAGTATATGGAGCTTTGAACAAGCCAGGATGTCCCTGCGTCAGAGCGATGAGGTAGGTGCCGGACAGTCATTGCGACGTTTAACCTTCGTTTGCAACTTCCGTTTGCAGAGCCCCGTACCCCTTCATGTGTCCAACAAAAAACGGAGACCACGTTCAGCATCGCATGTAATGCAATCGATTACACATACGTCAAGGTATGTAGCATATTTTTTTTGGTTCAGATTGCTTCATCCTAATGGGAGTTACAACAGAATATTTGGGGGCTCTTTTGAGTGAATATCCCTGTGTATCATTTTGGATATATAGGTCTCTCCCCATAAAATGCTCATTTGGGTAAACTGGACTGGACTCTGAAAATCTACTTGCTTGCAAGCAAGCTTTTTGTAGAAGACATCATTCTGATTTTGCATGATTCTTCATGAAAAATATTCATGTATTTTTATAAGTGAATGAGGTGTAGGATCTGTCAAAACATGTGCTAGATCCTAAGGTATCATGAAATAGGTTTCCATGGCAAAGCAGCTGAACTCAAACCTAAGATCACTAAGCACAATGCCAAGTGTTGGATGGAGTGGTGTGAATCACACTACCACTGGACTCTAGAGCAGTGGAAACATGTTCTATCGACCTGACCTCACAAATGCTCTTTTCACTGAATAAGCACAAATTCCCAAGGCACACTTCTTCCCAGAAGTGTGGGAGCTGTTATAGCCACAAGGGGGAGTGGGGGCAACTCCATTAATGCCCACTGTTCTGGAATGGAATGTCCAACTCACATAGGCCATCTCATATAGGTGTGATGGTCCACATACTTTTGGCCATATATACAGTATTGATCCAGATTGTCTCAGCACAATTTAAGCCTTGACTGTACTACAATAAGCTAGTAAAATAATGTTGCAGTGCACTTTAAAAGGCTCTGGTTTCTCTCGCTTCAGGCATGTCTTTATGAACCATGATAGGTTATCATTGAAATAAATCTCCTCATCAACTAGGTGGAAAAAAATAGAGATGGCCTGAGGTGACAGCAGCAGATAATTATGAAATCTCTTTTTGAAACACTTTCCCCTGGCCATAATCAGGATAAAGTTGCTGGAAAATTGGACACCCCTAATGAGGTGAACAGCAGATATGTTTCAAGAATGTTTATGTTTGGAAAACACTCTTGTTGTCACTTCTAACAGAGCACACAAACTTTGTTCATAAATAGTATTTAATAATCTCTTGTATTATTAAATCTATCTATAATTTCTTTTATGTTTTAGGGAAACTGATGTGTTGGTAATATGCTGGCCAAACAAACTGTTTTTTTTTTTCAGTTTTTATTTACGTGTGCTAATATTTAATTGCAAATTGTGCTTCACTTTTTTTTCTAGGCACATTCATCACATTCCTCACCACAGGCACTTGCAGCTGGTATCTGGTATAATGGTCAGATTATATTTTTTGCTTTCTAGCATTTGTTTTAACTTATTCATTCATAGAGCCCATACTCCAGTTCTACAACAAAAAACAGCAGAAGCTTGTTTGTTTTCATGTATGCCTCAAATTAATGTTGTCCCAAACATATGGCTCTAAGTTATCATTGCATTTAATGAGTCATGTAGTGATTTTTCCTCATGACTGAGCTCATATTTTTTCACTAAGTGGTGGCATTTAATCTGCAAATTATCCTATACCACATCTTTGTTTTCATAAGCAAGCAAATTACTATACCAGAGATACATGAGTCAAGTGCAGAGCAAAATTGATCTTAAAGACTTAAACAATTCATGGGCCATTAATCTTGAAGAACTTGAAGACATTCAACTTCTACGACAACACCCTTTAAACAAGAGGGGTCTTTCAAGGCTTCTTTAGTAAAAGCAGTTGTTACATATAGAACTATGACAACTCAAAAAAACATTACAACGTCAAACGTTTCTTCTCAATAATGGAGAACTTGTTGGTCACTATATGTACAAAATGTTCTAATTGGTGAATTCAGCTAATTTTAACTGCATCTATTGCGGATACAGGTGTGCATACATTGCTAATAGAATGTAACCAATAATGAACCATACTCAGTGCCAGTTGTCAACCAGGGGATATAAAGCTCCCTAGCATTGGGCTGTGGAACAGTAGAATTGCGTTCTCGGGAGTGATGAAGCACCATTAAATACCTTTGGGATGAGATAAAATGCCATTTGTGTGACTGAATCTAGGCCTTATTAAGACTAGGCTATCATCCTGTTTGCCTCTGGGCAGGTTCACAGTTGAAGAGCTAAATTGGTTAGGAAAAAAATGGTGACAAAATAGTTCCAGCAGGGACCCTTGAGCATGCAGCTGGCTCATTTTAGGAGTTTAAACGCATGGGGAGTGAGACATGGATTTGACAAGCTCATTTTCCTTTAAGTGCTGCACGTAAGTATTTTCATGATGATGTATGAAGAGGCGAAGTCTTTGGTCAAAGCCTCTCAGCTACAATTTGCAGGAACAAAGCCCTGAAAGATTGTGAGGGCCAGACAAAATGAAAACGTAAATTTTTTTGAGCCTATTTTTTTTTCTTCTTTTTATTGCAACAAATGCAATGCAAATGCAGTATAAGCATTTTGATGCAGCTATAGCTCGTTCCCAAAATATTGTCTGATTTGTCATGTTTTGGTTTGGGTAACGTACCTTAGAATTACACCTAATAATCATAATAATAATAAAAAATTACTTCTTTGTGTCAATTTAGGTGTATATTTTATGGGTGTGAAAAATGAAATAGTATTGAGTCATTTGAAAGAGAGCGGCTACTGCACTGTAACCAATAATTTTACTTTTTTGCATCTTAAAACAAATTAGCTCTTGTAACTCATAAAACACTGCAGATAGTATAAGACAGGTTAAAACACTAAAGTATACCAGCTGGTAATGTTAGCTTAATGTCTTTAGGGCTTACAGATCACTAGAGTAATGTGTTTTCAAATGATATCTTCAAAAATTCTACACTGCTGACATTCTCACTCCACAGTGAAAAAGCAGCACTTTAGCCGCACTATACTACAGTAAATTGTGCACCCTTATCATAGCTCTATATGAAGACTTCAGAACATAGTATGGCATATACAATGTACTCTTATATAACAATTATGTTCTTGCTGGAAGTGTAGGGTTCAAAAGATAAAGAAAATCCTCTACACGAAAAGACAAGGCATGTGTCATATGTCTCACACACAGCATATACAAGTGGCCCCTCGCAGTACCCCCTCTTCCTACACTTCCCCCTCCCTAACACACAATCACTCTTAACATTAGGAGGGACATCCAATCACCAACTCATTCACATCACACACACAGGGGTTAAGAATGAATCAGTTCAGTTCTATTCCCAAGTAAACTATATCTATGCAGGATAAGGAATTATCAGGCACTGAATTCATTCTGCCGAATAAACTCCTTTAAATTCATATATTTTTTTTCTCACGAAAATCCACATTGGTTGCAGCCATTCATGTAACTAACTTATCAGCCAAAAAGTAACATCCAAACCACGTTGCAAGCTGCCTAGAAAAAATGCCACTGTCAATATATGTTTGAGAGAACAAGAAAAAAGATGCATAGAATAGCATTTCATTCAAGAGCGGACCAAAAATATGACTTCATAATGCCATCATTTCAAAATGCTCAGTCTGATCTAGAATAAACTGAACATAGCTCACACAGCCTGCACCACACCACACCTACTAAAAAGACACATTATTAATTGCTGCTACAACATCTCCTATATGTGGATATATATTTCAGTAGGTCTTGACTGTAGAGAACGGTGTAATGCTTTATCCTTCTTTATAGATTCTTGATAATTGCAACCCCATTTCCGAAAAATTTGGGACGCTGTGCAAAATGTAAATAAAAACAAAATGCAATGATGTGCTAATCATTTAAACCCTATATTTAATTGAAAACAGTACAAAGACAGCATATCCAATGTCGAAACTGACAAATTTTATTGTTTTTTGAAAAATATATGCCCATTTAGAATTTGATGCCAACAATGCATTCCAAAAGTTGGGACGGGATCAACAAAAGGCTGGTAAAGTTGTGTAATGCTAAAAAATAGCTGGTGGTTAATTGGCAACAGGTCAGTAACATGATATGCGTATAAAAAAGCATCCCAGAGAAGCTGAGTCTTTCAGAAGTAAAGATGAGGAGGGGTTCACCACTCTGGGAAAGACTGCATGATCAAATAGTGTAACAATTCAAGAATAACATTTCTCAACATGAAACAGCGAAGAACTTTTGGCTTTCATCATCTACGGTACATAATAGCATTAAAAGATTCAGAGAATCTGGAAAAATCTCTGTATGTAAGGGACCAAAAACCAGTATTTGCTGGCCATGATCTTTGTGCCCTCAGCGGCACTGCATTAAAAACAGACATGATTCTGCAGTGGAAATCATTGCATGGGCTCAGGAATACTTCTGAAAACTGCATCCACAAATGCAAGTTAAATCTCTAAAACACACAGAAGAAACCATATATAAACAGGGCCCAGAAATGTCGCCACCTTCTTTGGGCCAGAGCTCATTTAAAATGGACTGAGGGAAAGTAGCTTAGTAGTCCTGTGGCCCTATGAATCAAAATTTTTAATTCCTTTTGGAAATTATGGACACTGTGTCCTTCGGGCTAAAGACCACTGTTATCAGTGCACAGTTCAAAAGCAAGTATTCATGATGGTATAGGGTTGCATTAGTTCACATGGCATGGGTAACATGCACATCTGTGAAGGCACCATTAATGCTGAATGATATATACAGATTTTGGCAACGTATGCTGCCATCCAGACAACGTCTTTTTCAGGCAAGGCCTTTCTTATTTTAGCAAGACAAACTACATTCTGCATGTATTACAACAGCATTGCTCCATATTAAAAGAGTCCCAGTACTAAACTGGCCTGTCTGCAGTGCAGACCTGTCACCCACTAATATCATTTGCCGCATTATGAAATGAAAAATACAACAAAAGAGATCCAGAACTGTTGAGTAGCTGAAATCCTGCATCAAACCAGAATGGTAAAATATTTCACTTTCAAAACTACAACAATTGGTCTCCTCAGTTCCCAGATGCTTACAGAGTGTTGTTAGAATAATACGTTATAAAACACAGTGGTAAACATGCTCCTGTCCCAACTTTTGGGAACGTGTTGTCAGCATCAAACTCAAAATAGGCATATATATTTTCAAAAAAAAACAGTAACATTTCTCACTTTCAACATTTGATATGTTGTCTTTGTAGTATGTTCCTTTAAAAATATGGTTCACATGATTTGCGTATCATTGCATTCTATTTTTATTTACACTCTGCACAGCATTCCAAATTTTTTGGAAATGGGGTTGTAAAAAATGTGTTATTCGAAGAGTTGGGGCCAGAAAAAAACCTGCACATGTGATCATTGGCTGCTTATTGGCTGCTTATTGGCTTCATTTCTCAACTTTTCCACTTTACATGAATGTTTGCACCCCTCTGTTGTTAAGGGGTGTCACAAGAGAATGCAAGTAGTGTCTTCATCCTCTGGTGGTGGAGCAAATTGGGCAAATGAGTTTACGCTGACCAAAATCATGTGCTGGACATTGTGATTTGCTTCGAACCCTTTGGTACCAGACTCACTTCAGCATGAAGGGAGGGTCAAGTCGAGTTGTTTCCGAGTCCTGGTGACCATATGGATAGTGTTTCTCAAGACTATCCTGTCTTCTGTTTGGGTTTTTAAGCTTCTGAATGACTTGTTCATGGTTTTCTCTGATTGTATTGATCCATCTTTTTGCTTGTTGCCCTCTTCCTCTTATGCTTTGAACTCTTTCAAGCATGATGGTCTTTTCTAAAAAATTGGTTCTTCTCAGAATATGTCCAAAACAAGATTTATCTGGGCTTCAAGTGAGAGGTGAGCCTTGATTTAGTTGAGGATCCATTTTTTTTCCTTTGCTGTCCAAGGTACTCTCAAAAGTCTTCATCAATACCAAAGATCTATAGTTCAAAGGCATCTATATTTTTCCAATCTGACTTGTTTATTCTTTACCTTTCACGTCCATTAAGAACCTCAGAGAAGACCATAACCTGGGCAATTTGAATCTTTGTTTGTAGAGACAAATCATTGCATTTGATTATCTTTTCAAGATGTTTCATGCTTGTTCTGCTGAGTGCCAATCTGTGTCATATTTCTTGAGTGCTGAATCCTCTATTGTTAACAATTGATCCAAGCAGGCAAAAGCTGTCCACCATTTCCACATCATCTCCATTACTGGTAAAATCCACAGTTTTTCCTGTTGCCATAACTTAAGTCTTCTTCATATTGAACTGAAGTCCCATTTTTTAAAACTGTGTCCTTTAACCTTCCTTATAAGGGCCTTCAGGTCTTCCAGATCTTCCACTGTGAGTTTTGTATCATATTGAAAGTTATTGATGTTTCTTTCATCAATCCTGAATCCTTGATCATCTTCCTCCAGTCCTTCTCATTACATTTTCTGCATGCAGGTTGAACAGCTTTGGTGCTAGTATGCAGCCTGATGGTTTGCATACTCTTTCTTGTCTCCTTTCTTTGGTATTGGGATATAAATTGACCCCCTGCAATCTGTTTTACAGATTTCATGGCATAATTTGGTCTGCGCTTTGACTGAATATTCTTCACAATCTTATTTCCATTGCAGTGTTGTCGACTCCTGTGGCTTTCTTCTTTGGCCTATCTGACTTCATCTTCTAGCACTAAAGGTTCTTCTGTGTAGCCAACATCAATTAAAGTGACAACTGACATCTTTTGTAGAGGTCTTCTGTGTATTCCTTCCATCTTGTTTGATTTTTGTTTCATGCGTTATGATTTGTTCATTGACATCTCTTAGAGTACCGACTCAAGCCTGAAATTTATTTTTTGGTCTCCCTTATCTTCTGAAAAACAATCCATGATTGTTCTCCTTTTCAATACCTTTACAGATGATGTTGTAGTATTGATCCTTGTCCTTCCTGGTAGCTCTCTGGAATTTATGATTTCGTTCTCTTAAAAGATCTTTGGACTTCTTGAATTTTTTCTTCTCTTCTCTTTTTTGAGAAGACTATATCATTAGTCATCCACTTTGATTTCTTTCTCCTTTTCATTCTTCCCTGTTTTTTTTTTCTTTGATGACCTATTTGAGTTCTAGCCATAGCTCCTCTGGTTCTCTGTCAATTATGTCCAGCATTTGAAATCGATTTCTGATGTTTTCTTTGAAGACAGGTAGTATGTACTCCCTGTCATGTTTTGATGGTTTGATGGTTTTTTTTTTTCTCAACTTTGCTTGGAGATTGCACATTAGTAGTGTGTAGTCTGATCAAGCCATGTCTTTGTATTTAAAGTGGAGCTCTTTCATCTCCTGGTGCATAGTCTATTTGGTTTTGGCAAGCTCCATCTGGTGATATTCAGGTGTACAGACATTGTTGTGATTGCATGAAAAAAAAAATGTATTAGTAATGAAAAAGTTGCAGAAGCTGATTAGCTGCCCTCCTGCTTCATATCTTTTTCCAAGGCCATGTTGTCCAATTGTATTTCCCTCCTTCTCGTTTCTGAGCTTAGCATTCCAGTATCCAATTACCAGCATTCCAGTTTTTAATCACCAGCATTTGAAGATCTTTTCAAGCTCCTTCATCCTTGTTCTGCTGACTGCCAATCTGTGTCGCATTTCTTGAGTGCTGGATCCTTTGTTGTTAATAATTGATCCGACTAGGCAAAAGCTGTCCACCATTTCCACATCTTCTCCATCAATGGTAACGTTAGCAGTCTTTCCTGTCATCACAACCTTTGCTTTCTTCATATTGAAGAACTCTTGTTTGCAAGTATTGTCAATTCAAACCTTTCAATTTCTTCATCACTTGCATTGGAGCATAAACCTGGATGTTGAAGAGTTTACTGGATTGACATCAGTCAATTGTTCACAGCATTGTGTCCAATAACAGTCTTGTTGACTTCCTTGTTGACAATGAGAGTCACTCCGTTTCTTCTTTGTTGTTTGTGACCCAAGTAGTAGCTGGTGTGTTCCCCTGATTGAAAGAGTCCTAATCCGGTCCATTTTAGCTCGCTGATCCCTACGATTGATGTGTGGATGATCCATTTCCATCTTCACTACTTCTAATTTGCCATGGTTTTTACTTTGTATATTTCAAGTTACAACTGTGATTTTGTTTTTGCAATTTTGAAATCTCTTTTCCCGCTGGTCAACTCCAGCAACTAGACCTCCCGAAGGCTTTTTTCTAGCCATGTTATTGACACAAGCTGTACTCTGAGGAATCCTCAGGTCTTTTTCAATAACAAACTTCTGGCACTAGCTTGAAGTACAGGAGTGGTTTACCATTGCCTTCTTTCATGAAGTTGAATTAATGTCTTTGCTGTTACCTCTGTGATCATCCACCGATGACAACATCCTTTGCTGCTGCCCAATATAGGTGGTAGTAGCCTCTGCATAGACCTTTCAGCTACGGAAGATTCTGAAAGGAGTTAAAACCCCAGGCAGCATAGTTCTCTGCTTCTAGTTCTCTGCATGCAAGCCTCCTCGTTTGACAAGATACCATACCATAAGTAGGGAAGGGATGGTAGTCAGTATTTCCACATTTCCCCTGTTTATCTGCTCTATATACTGTTAAGCAAAGTTTAGGAGGAGAACACAATGCTGCTGCACCTCAACAGCCCAGCCAGCTGTGGTCTTCAGATTGTGGTCTGTGGTCCATTTGATAGAAAGTCATGAGAAAGTTCTTTAGCAAGCAGCTGTATTTACCTAAGTGCAGTGTGCTTGCTAAGAGGTGTAATTATCATAAGTTGATTTCTCATAGGATTGAGGTTTCTCTCCTTTGTGCTTAATGTCTGCTTGCCAATAATTTCAGCAAGCCACACTAATACTTATGGAGCTCCTGTAGAACATTTTCAGAAGGTTGTGCCAAGGCTTAAAGGACATTCTGGAAAAATGGATCAGAATTATTTTTCTTTGTTCTGTGTAGTTTGAAAACACTTTAATGCATTGATATCCATGTCACATAGATAATAAAGAAAAATCATGGCCTTTATTTCAGGAGCTTCAGAAACTGATGCAGTTATAACATAGAACTTGGGCTTCATTAGAATAGACCAATTACTGATAAGCTTCTGATTGTATTTCTCTCAATTTGATTTATTCAATAGATGTCAATACAGCACTAGTTCACCAGTACACTAACGCACTGGTAATTTGCAGATCAGCTAGTACAAGTCCTTCACACCTTACTGAAGTGTTGCTACTTTGAAAATATATGCTACTGAAAGACTTAGTAACGTTGGGCCAAAATAAACAAATAAATAATTAAAACTGTATTATATCATTTGGCAACTTTTGGTAAATTGTGGCCCTCAGTCATGAAACATTATAAACTAGCAAAGTAATGCATTACAGAAACATAATTACTTTTTAATGTAATGAAGTAGTGTAATGCATTATAGTTTAAATTCTTGTAATCAAATGTTTTGCATTACGATGCAAACGGTTTGCTTTCGCTTGCAAAAGCTGTGCTTTGCTTAAGCTCAGAGATAGACCAGCTTATTGAGTTTTACTTTGATCTTCTTGTCGCTTCTCAAAATCAAACAAGATTATGCTATAGTGAGCGCAAACTGAAACTGAGGTTGAATGTCCTTGTACAGTAAAAGCTACATTTACAGAGACTACAGAGAACAATTGCTGAATAAACTCAGCATAGACTTGCAAAACTCAGAACCAGCTTTTAACGTTAGCTATGCTAAAAACAAAGCTCTAATGTAGGCATTGTCGTTGGGCACCTCTGGTCCTACATTTGCTTGTTGTCTGACAAGCATATATTTTGCAAGGGAATGCAATTTTTTGTGAAGGAATGCAAAACATTTGTGAGGGAACACAATGTCATTAACTCTTTTTTTTAACCACGGCCCCTTTTTCCCTTAGTTTTTTTTTTTTCACTAGTGGACCCTTAGATGTAGGGGTTTACATCTTATCCATCAAGGGTTGGTGTAGCTGCAGGTTTTCATTCCACTCTAGCTTGTTTAAAATGAAAACCTGCAGCCACAGCAGCCTTTTACAGATAAGATTAGACACCCCTGCTGCAAAGCTACAAGAGTTGTTGCGCATATGTGCTGTCATCAAATGTGCGCAGGGCCAGGGTACCATTATCATGCAAAATTATTATTTTTTTATTTTTCTGTTCGCTACACATACAGTGCAATCATGTGATTAGGAAATCATTTACAGTCAGTTAACTTAAATTCAAAGAATTCATGTGCAACTGAATGTTTCACAGTTTATACTGGGCCAAAGAATAATTCATGCATATGCCTATTTCAATGTATATGAATAGTTTTAACTGTTCCTTAAACCATCACTAACCGCTGTTTTGACAGTAAAATGGCAAAAAAGAAATCTAAGTTTTATATCGTGTATCAGTGATCTGACATGCAACAGGTTTAGGATCTAAATTTAATGCAAAGGTAAATATATTGAGAAATACATTGAGATATATACTGAAAAAAATGAGTGCATATCACATAAAAACCAAGCACAAGTAAATAAATGTTAGACTGCCAGTTACATCACTTTATCCAATCATGATTGTTCAGTGTTTCGTAGATATTTTGTATATGGCAAGTCTGTCTTTCTGGGTGTGACTGTGACTGTAGGTGTGTGTGTGCATGATAGTCAAGAGCAGAGAGAAGTGTCTGTGTCTTTTGTTTGTTGTTTTCTTTTTGTAAGCAAGTTAGCCACTTTTTGTCTTTGGGAATTCTGAAATTTAGTTAGTAGTGCAACTACTGCTTTAGTACATTTCCATTTTTGCCTTGATCCTCTGCGTTGTTTCTGCTTCATTCTTATACATTTTGTACTACAACATAGACATCACCTACTATTTTTGTGCTTTAACCTAGATCAGATCCATAACATTACATATGGTTATGTGAATATTATGTATGGTGATGCACTGAATAAGACAAGAAAACAAATAGTTATTGTGTAAGTACTATGTGAAAAGTTACACTTTATTTTACAGTCCTGTTTCCATCATAGTACAGAGAACTTTCTGCATATGACAACAATAAATGAATAGGAAGTTACTGTGTAATTACTATGTACAAAGTAACTATTTTACACATACCAAGTAATATGGAATGATAAATGTACTTACTCTATCTTACCATGCATTTCTCTGTCACTTATGCTTACAGAAACACTGGATCATTAGCTGAAATGTACCTCTTATGTCTGAGATTAGTACTTACATACTGAACTTGTAAATTGTGCAACAAGTATTACTAGTATTACATTTTACCAATACATTCTGTGTAAGTTCTGTTATAAATACTCGATGATTTTCGTATAGTTACTTTGTGCAAATACGTACCAAAAAAACTTGCAAGTACTTTAGATTTACTCTTAAATTCTGAGTAAGTGCAGCTGTACATACCTAGTCTTTAAGTAAATTACAGTGTACATGGAAAAAGTATGTACCAGAAAATGACTTGTAAATTCTTCATATTTTTAAAGTCCAATTGTCACTGTAAGTACAATGTAGTTTATTTATGTAAATTACTGTGTACAAGCAAAGTATGTTCCAGAAAATTAGCAATACGTTCTACAAATTTACCTGTTAAATACTAGTTACTTACTATACTGTAAAATAAAGTGGCTTTACCTCAGTCTTAAGCTTAGATAGCCAATCAGAGAAATGGTTCATTAATATGTATAACTGTATGTACAATGTCATCTAAAACAGCACATGCATTTCAAAAGGGCAGAAATATCCTAAAAAAAATGCATGTTCAGAAATATATAAAACATTTTTTTACCAAAAAAAAAACAAAACAAAACACATAAGCTTAACAGACCACAAGGGCTGATTTAAACAAAGCAAAAATCTAAAAATATTCTTGTTTGTATTCCATCAAGGGATCTATCTGAAAAGTTGGAAGCCCTTTCTGGCCCTCCCTTCAAGCGCCTTGCTTAGTGAATTTAAAAACATTGTCTTATGAGTGCAATATTGCTGCTCCTTTTAGCCTTTGCTAAGTGTATTGGTCACTTACATGCTCTGTTTGTTAGCCAGGTCCATTTGGGGGTTGCCTCAGGCTTCACTACAGTGACGCTCAGGCCAAGATTGGAGTATTTGCCTAAGGTTTCTTACGCTTCGTCTGAAAGCCAGGTGGTGTCAATGGTAACACTCTCTCTTCCTTCGTTCAATTTGGATGAGGATAAGCTGTTATGTAAACAATGTCCTGTGAGGGTTCTTCACGCTTGTGGGGCATGCACAGCCCATGCATAAAACTGGTCAGCTGTTTCACTGTTACAGAGCCTGCTATGAGGGTCTTCTCAGCATTATGCTGGCAGCAAAGAGCTGACAGTGTAGTACAATGTGCAGCGCTCCCACTGAATCAGCTTCTAACACATGTTGACGTGACTGATATAAAAGGGAAGCTTGGGGCTATGTACATAACACAGTACCATAAGCAAGATGCTAGTATGTTGCCTTGACATACTGTTGTCCTTGGTCTTTACAGAAACTGTCTGTTCATGATATCCCAATCCAATCTGATAAAGAGCTTAGAGCTGATCCTGGCAAATTTGAATGTATATTTGTCGATAAGTTGATAATAGAGTTTTAACTGTGGTTAAACTAGCCACCTTTTACTACCAGCTGCATGTGAAATGTATGTTGCTATTAGGCTTTGGGTTTGTTTTTTAGGGCTTGCAACAAGCAGCATTCCACTAGAAGCACATACAAAATAAACTACTGACAGGTTTTTACTCACAACTGGTGAAAAAACAAAAACACTGCAAAAACCTTCTGCTTTACCAGCTGTGCCACTCTGATTTTAGATTTAAAAAAAAACAAACAATGAAAATGATGTTCAAAGTCGAGCTATTGACAGAAAGAAGAAGGCTCCTGTGCATATGTTAGAACAACTGTAGCATATTCACAACACCATTAAATTGTTATTCCATATAAGTTGTAAGATATAATTTCAGAGCATCTACTGCTAAGCACATATAAAATTTAAGTGAATTTACTGCAGCACTTTTAAGTAACTGGTAGCAAGAATTTTCAGATTGATCAACTAAATTGCAATTAATACACTATAATATGGCCAATGAAAAAAGTAGTCCAAAAAAAAAAACAAAAAACAAATGTATCAGATCAACCTCATACTATGCATGCACTAAAAATTAAATGGGTTTACTGTAACATTTAAAAGTAACCATTTAAATTGCATTGATATTACTTTAATGTGCTTTAATGTACATGAAGTGTGTGCTATGCAGCTGAATGGATGAAAGAATTCCTGGAATTTATTTTCATGGAAACTTTTTGAGGTCAGCTGATCTACCTTTTTGTCATTAGTTCATAGTGATATATCCATTCAGTGTTGATTTAAATATATGATTCTGGGTTTTGGAGGGATGAGGATGAAGATGGGGATGGAAATGGAGATGGTAATGATGATGGAGAGTGGGGTGGAGAGAAGTTGGAGATCAAAATATTTAAAATGGGAATAGGGAAAATGGGACTCCTCCCAACTTTGCAAGACCTGGTAGACCACCAAAACTGTCACCATCAGATAAACAGCACTTAAAGCTTTCATATTTGAGAAAGAGGAGAAAACTAAGCTCCAGTACCAGCAGTTTCTGAAAACAAATCACAGGTATTTCTGTCCATCACCTCACTGTGAGAAGACAGATCAATGTTATGAATCTGTCAAGAAGCTGTTATTGAGAAAAAGAAATGTGTAGGAAATAGAAGAAAAGAAGCTGCTGGTGTTCTCAGAGCAATGGACTGGCCACCCCAAAGCCCAGACCTCAACATCGCTGAATGTGTTTGGGAATATTTGGTTTGTCAGAAGCAAATAAATAAATAAATAAAAAAATACCCTCCCCCACCAAAAAAAAAAAAAGGCAACCAACTTCTAAGACTGAGCTTTGAAAGTGTGGACAAAAAGTCATGCAGATTTCTTTGAAAAGCTGAAAGCAAGTCTCCTAAAAATCAAGAAAGCTGCAATGAAGGCAAGGGATGGCACATTAAATACTGAAAAAAATAATATTATATTTTGCTGATGAGGCTTCTTCATAATTTTCTGTTAAATATATGTTTTCTGATTTTTTCCTGATGTTAAAAAGTGACTTGAAAGAACTTGCATGCATTATTCACTGGAGATTAAATAAATTAAGTCTGGTTTTTGGCTTTGGCACAGCACTGTAGCTTAAAATGATTTTTTACTTAAGTTATAGTTATTTTTTACTTAAGTTATATAAATAAAGTAAATAAAAATCCTTTGAATGAGATTAAAACCTAATTATTAAATGAAGGTCTTATTAAATTTATAGTAACATACAGGATCTAATCTATTCATCTTTTAATAACATACTATTAATAATAAACAATTTCATCTAATTCAGTTCTTTTCTGCCCTATGACAAAGCATAAAAAATGGGCAGGTAGAGACTTGAAATCTGCCAAGAGAATTAACCCTTCTTGGCTAGCAAACTTAGTCCTTTGTAGCATGTGTGATACAGCCCTTGAAGCTGGCACAGATTTGGGACAGATTGGTGTGGAGCCCTGGAGAGTTTCAGCTTGTCACTCACACTGACAGCCTTTTCTCTCACATAGCTTACACATCACTCTAACGTTCCGCTGGGAAAGCAGTGCTTTGGAGACTACTGGCCCAAAGGGCCTTTAGTGGAACCAAGCACTCGGGCTGAATCCACTGAAGCATTCAAAAAGAAAAGGTGTGATCACAATGAAAGTACATAGTCTGTGTGCCATTTTAGGCTTCAATATATTGCTTCTTACTAGAGAAAGTAATCTCAGTGTCTAGTCCTAATTATTGATAATACATGAACTGATAATACATGGTAATCCCACTGTAGTGTAGTTGTAGATGTA
>JAILXH010062043.1:0-12585 GCA_023558415.1 Piaractus mesopotamicus | reverse complement strand
AACTGTACCTTGAGCCCTTCGAGTACAGCTCGGCTTGACCTGCCATCCTTCAAGACGCGTGGAAGACAAGCATCAAGACTTTTCTCAGTACTGGCACCCAGGTTGTGGAACAAACTCCCAATGGCTGTCCGAACAGCAGAGTCTCTCGGGGTCTTCAAACACAGACTGAAGACCCATCTCTTTATACAGCACTTAAGTGAGCACTGAGTTAAGTATTCATTTTAATGAATTGTACTGAACTTATTGAAATGTATTGTATTGTACTGTGCTGTGTTTAATTCTGTTTCTTTTCTCTAGGTATCAACATGGACTTTTGCTTCTAACAGTATCTGAGTTCAGGACTAGCTTTCTCTCTAACCTATTTGTAACTAGCAAAGATACTTTCTCTAGATAGACAAAGCATCTTTTGTAAGTTGCTCTGGATAAGGGCATCTGCTAAATGCTGTAAATGTAAATGATTACTGATGCAACTTCTTTTTATTGTTATTTTTGGCTATGTAAAAATACACAGATGAGCCAAAAAATGATGACTACCTGCCCAGTATGCTGTTGGTCTTCCACATACCACCAAAACAGCTCCAACCCAGCAAGGCATGGGCTCTACAAGACCTCTGAAGGTGCCTTAGCGACATATACAGGGACACCCATGGTATCTGGCACCAAGACATTTGCAGGAGATTCTTTAACTCTTGTGCACTGCAAGGTGAAGCCGCCGTTGGATCAGACTTGTTGTTCCATCAGAATCAGATTTAGAATCAGTTTATTTTACAAGTATGTTACATATACAAGGAAACTGTCTTGGTGAGTGCACATATGTATGACATGTAACATACTAAACAGACCAGACAAGCAAACCAACGATTAACAAGTACTTAACTAAGGGAAAATTAAAATAAAAATACAATAAGCAGAATAAAGAATAAAAACTAAAGAATAATAAAAAGCCATGGAGAGGGGCTAAAGAGGTGTGTGGATGTCTATATTTATGCAGATAAGAATACCTACAAATATGTTGGTCTGATTAGACATATACTGTAAAACTACTATATACAGAATATTACAGAATAATATTTACAAAAAATTAACATCTGTACAATTGTACAAATAAGCATTACGTTACAGAGGAGATACTCTAATACAGTAAAGAGTTTTGTTTGGTTTAGTTTAAATTTGAAGAGAAGTGGCTGGAGGAGGTGATGTCCAGGACGAGAGGGGTCAGCTGTTATTTTTCCAGCATGCTTCATCACCCTACTGTTGTAGATATCCTGAAGTGTTGGCAGACAACAACCAGTGATTCTCTCTGCTGTCCTGATTATCCACTGGTATTTGACTTGTTCTTGTGAGGAGGAAAAACCAAACCAGATGGTTATGGATGGATTAGATGATCGCTGTGTAGAAGTGGATCATCAGGCTGTGCAGCAGGCTGAAATTCTTCAGCTGTCTTAGGAAGAAAATTCTCTGCTGTACTCTCTTAGCTATGGAGACTATGTTCCCTTCCCTTTACTTCGGATGTGGTGGTGCCCAGGAACTTGAGTGACTCCACAGTGGAAACCAATCACCATTGGCTGTGATGACTGGTGTCATCTTCACAGCTGGTTCCTTAGAGATACAGCCACTGGTGTAGAGACTAAAAAGAAGGGGTAAGAGGACATGACCTTGTGGTACACCAGTACTGAGGGTCATGGGGTCTGACATGTTTTTCTAGCCACATCTGCTGTCTCCAGTTTTTCAGGAAGTCTATGATTCACTGGCAGATGGGATCTGGCAAAGAAAGCTGGGACCTTTTGGCCTGCAGCAGCTCTGACACTATAGTGTTGAATGCCAAGCTAAAGTCCACAAACAGAACTGGTACAGGACCAGGCATTCAAAGAACGTCATGGCAACAGAAGTCAGGGCTACTGGCCTGTAGTCACTGATTCGAGTAATGTTCATTTTTTGGGGACTGTAATGATGGTAGATTCAAACATGTGGAAACAGAGCAAAGTTCCAGGGATTTGTTGAAGATGGTGGTGAAAATTGGTGCTAGTTGGTCACAGCAGTGGTTTAGGGTGAATGGAGAGACTAAGTCTGGCCTTCTGTCTGCTGAAAAGCCTGTTAACATCCTGCTTGTTGATGGTGAGATGAGCAGGGGGCATTGCCACCTTTTCCCTCTGAAGCTGTCTGAGTTTAGCTGAAAACCACGATTTATCATTGCTGTATTTCACCCATGCTGTAGTTGAAATACAGCTGTCCTCACAGAAACTGATATATGATGTCACAGTGTCTGTGTATTTTTCTAGGCTCTCTGTTGCCACTTCAAAAACAGTCCAGTTTGTGGATTCAACACCTTCAACTCTGTCATGTTTCTTAAACCATTCTTAAGCCATGTTTGCTGAGTGGAAGAGTGCATTATCCTGCTGAAGGGGTCCACTGGAATTGGGGAATACCGTTGCCATGAAGGGGTGTACCTCGTCCGCAACAATGTAGTTAGGTAGTTGGCATGTGTCAAATTGACCTCCACATGAATTCCTGGACCCAGGTTTTCCAGGAGAACACTTCCCAGAGCACTAAAGTCCCTCCACTTTTTCCCATAGTGCATCCTGGTGCCATCACTTGTCAAAGTAAATGGCGCACAGGTTTCCAACCTTCCATGTAATGTAAAAAAAAAAAACTGGACTCATCCGACCAAACAACAATTCTTCCATTGCTCCAAGGTCCAGTTCCAACACTTGCATGCCCATTGCAGGCATTTTCAATGGTGGACAGGGGTTAGCATTGATACTCTGA
Source organism: Piaractus mesopotamicus (assembly GCA_023558415.1). Classification (NCBI taxonomy): domain Eukaryota; kingdom Metazoa; phylum Chordata; class Actinopteri; order Characiformes; family Serrasalmidae; genus Piaractus; species Piaractus mesopotamicus. Next base: position 9,819 of record JAILXH010062043.1, on the reverse strand, counting down.
CCGGTCTGCACTGTGTGTGTTCTGACAAATTCCTTTGTTTTTGCTCCTCCTCAGACCACTGCTGACTGGCAGCACCCCTCAAGCCTCGTCATTTCTGAGATGCTTCAATCTAGAATTGCCTGTCCATTCCAAAGTGTTTTTTGTACTTTATACAATATTGCAGCCAGTCATCTGCCTCCGCTTTACATTGTAGACAGTTAATTTAAAAGTTAATTCATCCTGTGATAAATAATAAAGCCTTTGTGTTGTTAGACAAGTAAGAATTTGCTTTGTGCAAATTCATGAAACATTTGTCTCAACCCCTGCAGTGATGGATTTTGAGTGGTACTTCAAATTGGTTAGTTATGCATCTCTTCATGTGTAAATTTGTTGCTCTACCCTCCAATTGTTTAATTTCTCTCTCTCTCTCTCTCTCTCTCTCTCTCTCTCTCTCTCTCTCTCTCTCTCTGCTCGATTTTCGCTCTTGTCCAGTCCCTCTGGTTCAGTGAGCAGTCAACACAGACACCCATATGCAAACCCACAAAAGGAAGCCATTTTATTTAAAGCATTTAAAGTTATTCTGTATTTTGTTTAACTTTGTGTTTGCTGTATTTTGTTTTTTTGTTCCATTGAATAAAAAGTCTTTGCACAACAGTTCTTATGTGTTTTTAGAATAAAGACTTGATTTAGGCAGCTCATAATATTTTGGTAAGTTTGCACTGATGCCCTGGAACAGGCAATTTTTTACAATTATTTTTTACACTAAGATAAAATATTGTTCCTTGGTTTAAATTTTTTTTAATAGACTACGATTTGCCATATATTGCTGCCTTTCAATAATTGTTACTGTTCCATAAAAACGTTGCTTGCCATTTCCTTTCCCTCTATTGTTTTATGTGTTTTAGTGGTATATACATTTTTAAATGCTGAGTTCGATCAATTTTACATCTCAGTTCTAGACCATGAAAATTAAAGACACATTGTTATTTAGAACATATGTTTGTGATTAACAGTAGTTTGTAGGGGTGGGGGGAAAAATTGATTCTTAGATGCATCGTGATGCGGATGTGGACTGCTGAATCAATTCTGAATTGATTCACACGTCAAAAATAGATTTTCTAAAATCCCAGATACTCTGTGACACGCACATAACAAAAACACAACTGGATGAGCAAGAAATCCGATCGGCCCCCTCTGCATTAAAAGCTAGGTTAGGTCAGGAGTCGACAACCCAAATGTGAAGAAGAGCCATTTTGTCCTTTCACCAAAAATCGAACCACCTTGGGAGCTGCAACATTTAATGTCCAATATGTCTTAGTATGTGATAATGTCCTAGTATAGACGAAAAAATATAAACGAAAACGCAGACTTACTTTGCTCTGCTTTAAGCTTTAGCTATAACGCTTTCCTCCCATCTCAGCCAGAAAACTTTTCTTCAAAATTAGAAGAGTTTCTTGTAAAACGTCTTTCAACTGTTTTACGAGGCTGAAGTCGCTTCTTATTCTCCAGCTTCTTGTTCGAATTTTCCCGTTCCGCCTTAAATTCTTCTTGAGGCGCAAGAATGTAAATGTGGCACTATTTAAGGTGGAATGGGACAATTTGAACCAGCTGACTTCATCTTTGCGACTTTTTAGTGTTTGACAGTATCTCGTTGCAGATTTAACATACCAGGAAACCAACTGCGGTGCTTATAAATGCGAATAAGTCCATTCGTCTCCAAACGTTTGTCTTAAATCTTTCTCTTTGCCTGTTTGTTAGCTAGCTAACGTTGCTTGCTAGACGAGATTGCGTTGCTATATGACCTGCAGTCTGCACGCCAGCCTTCAGGGCTATAGGTTGGTGAATTAGCATGGTTGAAGACCATCTATTGTTAAAACAGTGTTAGAACAATCAGCAGAGCTCTATTTTGCTGCAAAGGAGGATTATTTTATTTTTACCAGGGCTGTAAAAGAGCCGTCTGTCGCCAATCCCTGAGTTAGCATATTAAAGCAGTTTGGCTTCTATGAAATTGAAGGGAAAAGGACCTGAACAGGAGCCATACTATATGCAAGTTGTGTCACACTAAACTAAAATATTTTGGAAACGATAAACATGAGAAACCACATTACATGTTTCCACCCGTTTTCCATCCAGTTGTACTTGCTGCCAACCAGAGGACCATTAAGCAAGGGATGTCAAAGCTTCCACTCAAATTGGAAGTGAATTGCAAACTTTATTGCAACTTTTATTGCCAAGGATTTGCATCCATACTCAGTCGTTGAGAACCAGGGCTTTCGTGCTATGTTGCACACCTTGAGCCAAGATATAGCGTCCCGTCTCGAACATATTTCACTGACACAGCGACCCCCACTTTCGACAACGTGACCAAAACCGAAGTTATGAAATCACTAAGGAAAACGGGTAGGATAGCTGTAACGTGCTGCATGGACATCCATTGCCACAGGATCTTATTTCACCGTAACTGCGCATTTTATCGCAGATGTGTGGCAGCAGCGTCTGATGTGCTGCAAACAACAGCAGTAAATGAGAGCCTTCCACATCACTTACATTTGTTTTATTAATAAAAGATATTGGAAGTAAATTCATTATGGATCATTACAAATACTTTGCTTCAAAAGTTCCAAGTTGTCACACAGTGAGGAAAAAATCCTGTATAGAAAAAAAGATGCATCAAGATGCATTGATAATTGTTTTATAATCATATCGCAGCCCTCTGTATCGTAACAATCGAAACGTGAGGTGCTTAGAGATTCCCACCCCTAGAAGTTTGTATGCATTTTAAAAGAAAATGTTAGTAGTTTACAGTTAACTACATTTACTGTTAATGTTGATTACAGTCACAACACTATACAGTATATTACTGTCTAGCGACAGTTGGTTCCATTTAAGAGCAGCATAGTAGCTAAACGCTGCTTCTCCATGTTTAGTCTTTACCTTCGGCAGGTCTAACTGACAAGTTCCTAATGATTTGAGAGTTCTGCTCAGCCCATATCTCTGCAACATATGGAATAAATATGCTGGTCCTGCGCCACTGAGCGATTACAGACCAGTAATAGTATCTTAAAGTCTATTCTGTAACAGACTGGTAGCCAGTTTAAGGATTTAAGAATGGGGGTGATGTGTTCCCTTTTTTTTTACTCCTAGTAAGAACTCTCGCAGCTGCATTTTGAATCATCTGAACCTGTTTGATTGTCTTTTTTGGGAGTGGAGTTAGGAAACCATTACAGTAATCAATCCTGCTAGAAATAAAGGATTGGATGAGTTTCTCCAGGTCTGCTTTAGTCAGAAAATCTGTGATCTTGTTGATGTTCTTGAGGTGATAAAAAGCTGATTTAGTAACTGCTTTGACATGACTGCTAAAACTAAGGTCAGAGTATATTAGTACGCCAAGGTTATGTACTAGTTCTTTAGATTTTAGGGCTCTTAAATCCAGATAGGCAGCTAGTTTTTGCCTCTGTTTGCTATTCCCAAATAAAATCATCTCTGTTTTATTTTTATTCAACTGCAGAAAGTTTTGTTCCATCCAGTTACAAAGTGAGTCAAAAGGACAACTGTTGTTTGGGGAGAGGGCAAAGTAGATCTGAGTATCATCTGCATAGCTTTGGTAAGATATCCCATAGTCTTGTAGTATTTGGGAAGAGGCTGCATGTATAAATTGAATGCCCCAAGATTTGAACCCTGGGGGACACCACAGGTCACTGGCACTCTCTGAGAAATATTATTTTCAATTTCCTCAAAGTAGTCCCTTCCTTGGACCGAGTTCAATATTTTTAGTTTAGTAGTTTTAGGACAGTTACTGAGAGCCCAACCCAGTTCTCAAGCCTATCTAAGAGAATTGTATGGTCAGTGCTGAGATCGAGCAGTAATAGAACAGATGTTTTTCCGGAGTCTGTATTTAAGTGAATGTCATTAATAACTTTAATTAGAGCTGTTTCAGTACTATGATTAGGCTGAAAACCTGACTGAAATTTGTCTAGACAGCTATTTAAGGACAGAAAGCCAGTAAGTTGCTTAAAGACAAATTTCTTTTAAAAAATTTCCAATGAAAGGCAGATTTGAAATCAGTCTGTAGAGTTGCTTATAGATTTTTCTTTTTTAAGTGAGGCTTCACAACTGCAGTTTTTAATTTGTTAGAAACATTGCCCGACAACAGTGAGGTGTTTGCTATCTGAAGTATGTCTACTGCTACTGAGTGAAACACGTTCTTTAAAAAGTTGGTTGGTAACGTCAAAACTACAAGTGGAGGATTTGAGATAATTCACTGTATCGATTAAAATTTCATTATTGATGGCACTAAACTGGGACATTTTGGCTTGCCTGATCCTCTGGATTTTAGTGTTAAAAAGGTAGCAAACATTTTTCAGGTGATACTAATTCTGGGTCCATATATGTAGGTGACTTTAGCAGTTAGTTTGTCAACCATGGAGAAGAGTATTTTGCTGTTGTTGATATTATTGTTCATAATGCCAGAGAAGAAGGATTGTCTATCTTTGCACATTATTGTGTTGTAATCACAGTAGCCTACCTTTGAAGATTTCTTTGTGAATTTAATGCTTGGCTTCTGTGTTCAGCCTTCCTACATTCTCTCTTTTGGAGTTGAACTGCAGTAGCATTCCTCCAAGGAGCTTTCTGTTGGCATGACATAGTTTTAGCTTGTGCACCTTGTGCAATCTCATCCATAACACTGACAATTTTTGAGCTGAAGCTATCCAGCAAAGCATCAACAGTGTCAGACGACTTGCATGGTGCAGAGCACATTTTTGTCATGAAATGTGTAGCTGTGCTGTCATTTATAAACCTTTTCTTAAAGCAAATGTGTCTGGTCTTGATGTTTAGCGAGGTCCACATTTCAAAGAAAACACAGTAATGATCTGACAAAGCGACATCCTTAACAGTGGCTGATATGTTGAGATCCTTTGAGATAACCACATCCAGAGTGTAGCCATAGCAGTGTGCACTCCTGGTCACACGCTGAGAGAGTCCCAAAGAGTCCGGTATAGCTCAAATATAGTATGATGATAGTACTCACTTTATAGATAACTGTAGAACACTAAGAATAAAGTTATACTAAAATTAACCTTCAGACAGCCTTACATTTAAAAAGCAATAATCAATTCTCAATACAAATAACATTACAAGGAATTACTGTAAAAAGGTTAACTACAATATTTTATTTATCATTGAATAACTCTTGGTGTTCTCATAAAGCTTGAAAAAATATTGAATAAAACAGTTAAATATCTCCTGGTGTATATTTCCATCCACACTGTATAAGTTATTACTGAGTACATTTACATTTACAGCAATTAGTAGACATTCTTATCTAGAGCAACTTACAAAAGTGCTTTGTCGTCCACTCAGACAATGTATCCTAGTTAGTACAAATAGGTTACAAATAGTCCAAATTACACTTGAGCTCAGACACTGCTAGAAACAAGAGTTAGTGCTGATACCTACAAAGAAAGATACAAAATTAAGCATAGCATAAATACTAGAATAAAATACCAGAAATCGAAGGGCTTTGTTCCAAAATTCAATATAGACTTGTTCCAAGATTTTTTTTTCATGTTCACATTGTTGGGAGTTCACTTTTTGAATACAAGAAATATCAATGCTATAGTATGATTAATGCCACTCTTATTAGAGCGATAAAATGCATTTTCTATTATAGTCAGTTTTATTTTTTTTTTTCAAAAAGTCATTACATCCAAAAATGCTATAAATGGATATACAGCATCTTCAATTATTAAAATGACAACGTTAGAATGGTAGCATAGTTTTGAGAGAAAAAAGAAAGGGAGGAAGAAAGAAGAAGGGCCCACCGACGGGTCAAAAGTTTTATTACACATTTCTATAACCTAAGAATAGCTCAACCAGTTTGCATGAAAGTTCCTGCAGTTCCAGAATAATACGCCTTATTATGTAAGCCTGGGATTTTAAACTCTCCATTGCAATCCATATTCTAGAGGCCAGCTGACTGGTCCTTGCAAGAGGCCTGGAGTAATCTAGTATGCGTTTACTCAATTCTCAATTAATAGCCACTCCTAGCAGCATCTGCTATTTATTTATTTATTAAACACACCAATGTGGTGAATGAAAAGCAAAACTCTGTCAAAAACTCTGTCAAATTCAGAGCTTCTACAAACATTTACATGAAGGACAAGACAACAGTCTCCAGAAATAGTATGATTAAAAATAATAATAATAATGATAATAAAAACATCTCCAGTAGGTGATGGTTAGACTCCTTTGGTGATATTTTTGTTCCTTCATATTTCATCAGAAAATGGAATGGAATTATTTTAGATTAATACCTTGTTTCAGTCACTACGTGAAAAATTAGGTGGCAGGTTAGCCATTAGCGAGGCCTTATCACTACTTTCCAGTTCGATTGGAGGGGTCAAAGGAGGAGGACACTCATCACTAATCACTTCAAAAGTACACGTGACTTTGTACCTGCAGGAACTTTAAGGGACTAAAATTTCACATGCTTTGTCTGCATGTATACAGCAATTTCAGCATGCAGCACGCAAGACAAGTGTAAGTAATTAAATTTTAGAATACTCTCCATGAAGAGCCTTTTTATCTTTTTATCTTATAAGCTAAGCAAGCACACTGTATGCATAAAGACTGCATCTTTTGGAGAGGTGAGTCAACTAATATCTGAGGCTCGCTTTAGTCTATGAAACTTTCACACAACTTCAGTTGCATAATGTAAAGCTCCTGCAACTCACTTGAAACGTCAATTCAATGCCTCAATAGTCGCAAACAAGTTTCGTGAAACAGCCAATAAAAACACCAATAACATATAAATAGATAAAAGACATATATAGATATAAACATGACAGCAATGACAGCTGGAAAAATATACAAAGATAATAAAATTGCTGCAAATATGTAAAATACACCACGCAGAAGACTTTATGTAGCAAGAACAGCTTTATACCTCAAAAAATACAAGCTGCTAATTTAGCTAATGAAGTAATGTGTGTTGCCACTCATCTAGTTGTAAAAAGGTTTCACTGAGTAAAGCCAGCCTAAGGAAGCATCCTGTTAGATGGGTATGGCTTCTAAACAAAACAGCACAGACTACAGTCAGTGGACTTAAAAATTATCCCACATCCTGCATATTCTAACAGTGGATATGAAGAATTATTACACACTACAATAGTTTAGAACAACAGGAACTGGCATTTAAGTTACAGTCTGCCATATTCCTAACTATTTTATGCCTTCACTCACTGGACATTTTGCTGTGGTACTGTATAGGTCTGTATTCTGAGTGAGGGTGCACTTGAGGGTGCACTCTATACTCAAACATCCACGAAACCCATGTCACACTATGATTTTAGCATCAATCACAAAGTATAGATCTGAAAACATCCCCACCAAAGCACACTGGAAGACTGGTAAACTGAAGGCTCTCTCGCTCTGCAGAGTAGGTGGACATATGGCAAATTGCACCTCTCTGACAGAGTTCACCTCAGACAGATTGAAGTTCAAAGTGGTCCAAGGATAGGTGATCCAGTCAGAGTGATATAGAGGCTTCCCATCAATAGGTCAAGCTGTCCCCAGACTAAGCAGTCAAAAGAGTGACTCAATTAATTAAGGATTTAATTAATAGATAAATAACAGCAGTGAGAAAGAATTCATCCTGATGATTTACCTTTATGACAACACATATATCACATATATATACATATATATATATATATATATATATATATATATGCTCCAAACCATTCAGGCCAACCAAACTGGCTACATCTTGCATTTAATAGTTTCATTTAACAGTTTAATTCTGGCGAGAAATAAAGGCAAGTTAAATAATTCTGAATATACAAGACGTCTGTAATTCAGAATAGAAGTACTGACCAACTAACATCCACCGTCCATTTTAACTTCTTTAGAACACACTAAATAGCTTTCCTCCTGATAGTTATTCTCTTGATTATTACTTCTCACAAACACACTCTCAGGTTCCTGGGGGTACTCTGAGATCAAATTAATTCACTGAGAGCTGTTTAAAAAGGATAGTTCAGGACAAGTACCTCTAATCAGAATATGCCATAATTTTGGCCCTTAAATTTATTCCCTCAGATTATTTCACACGATCATATACGCACATGACACTGATCCAAAGTCAATATTATACAAGCGATTCCATGCCAGAGCAGATCTATCTGCTTTCAAACCTTTGCTCCATACAGAGACTGAATGATGCATAGGATGTGCATGAACCATAAGCATTATGTACAAGAAAGCATATTAATAATCCCTTTGATGCCAATATTTGTAAACTGCACATACACAATTTCTGCATTTATCGTACCTCTGCCATAAAGGTAATGAAAGTTTGTTCAGAATTAAACCAAGAGAGAGTTTCATGGCCCCTTATTGCCAAAGCCTATTATAGCACCTTAATAGAGGTCACGTAACTTCACTTTATGAATAATTTCATTTCTGGGGAATACGCACTAAGGTTAAAAGTGGTAATTAAGGAATAACCACTTCATGTCTACACACACACACACACACACAAAAGGGCTTCAGTGAATTTGCAGGTTACACTTATATTAGACTTCGTTCAACTCATATGAAAGATGTTTAATAACCACAATACTCAAGTACCTGAAAATAAACTGAATAATGGTCTAGTGGTCCTCAAAATATTTTAACAAACTAAACATGAGATTTGCTTTTGTCCCACAATGCTTTTACTTCTTGACCGCTGAGGTTGTGTCATTTTGTAGTTGGCAACACATCCAGTAAGGATGTGAGCTGTTTATGTCAATGTTTTTTAACAAATACTTTTAAAATTGCCTCTAATGCACGCTGTGGTAAACCAAAATATTCCACAGCTGATCTGCTTTGTCCGATATGGATCATTCTACTGAACCGGTTAAAAGTCAGATTTCAAAACACATTTTAGACGTTTAACTGACTTGGAGTCAAAAATGTCTCTGAATGACCCTATACCTTAATTGCTATTTTATTTAAACATATACTCCAAAATATTTTATTTAAACGAATACTCCAAAATATTCCATTTTGTAACAAACAATTATAACACTGTCGTAACTTTACCAAATGTTTTGGTAATGACTGTTTTGGTAGTGATAATAGTAACAAATTTTGATCATAACTCAAAAACAGTAGCCAGCGCAAGACCAGCAACTGCAGCTGTGAACAGTTATACGATTGTAATATTTTTAATAAAACCACAAAAACATTTACTTAATTACTTAATTCTTGAGGTTCTTAAAGTTTCACACTGATTTCTAAGATGCTTATCCTTCTGGGTCACCAGAGCCCATCTTAAATTAGTTCGGGCCCAGAGAAGGCAGAGGTGTTTCTGAATCCTGTTATGTATGGTTTAGTCTTTGCATAGTAGAGTTTTAAGTGTTTTAAGAGTTGCATTTGTGGATGTACAGTGGTTTCTGGAAGTGTTCCTGAGCCCACGCAATGAGTTCTACTACAGAATTGTGTCTATTTTGTAATGCAGTGCTGCCTGACTGCCCGAAGATCATGGCCAGCCAATACTGGTTTCCGGCCTTGACCATTGCATACAGAGATTTCTTCCGATTCTCTGAATCTTTTAAAGATACTATGTACGGTAGATGATGAAATCCCCAAAGTTTTTGCCGTTTTACATAGAGAAACATTACCATTGAATTGTTGCACTATTTGCCCACGCAGTCTTTCACAGAGTGGTGAACCCCTCCCCATTTCTACTTCTGAAAGACTCCATGGGATGCTCATTTTATATACACCGATCAGACATAACATTATGACCACCTCCTTGTTTCTACACTCATTGTCCATTTTATCAGCTCCACT
>JAILXH010062005.1:5460-18168 GCA_023558415.1 Piaractus mesopotamicus | reverse complement strand
TTTTTTTTTCTTTTTTCTGTGGGAGGCTCGTGCATTAAAGCTTGACCCCACTTACAGTGCCGAGGCCTTCAGTTTATTTCACATGGGTCCAACTTAAAAAGAAAAATGTTAAAAGCTTTTTTGTTATTAACCCCCAAGTGGATGAGACTAGGCCTTCTCCATTGGAGAACCATTTTTTAGGCCATGTTCATTGAGATCACTGCACCACAAAGCCCTCGCTCTCCTTTTGTATGTGTCGACACTATTTCCTACTTTTGTGAAATAAAGAATTTATATATATATATATTTCTTTTCGGTGAATAACATTTACAATCCCACTCTCAATCTCTCATAAGAATTAAAATGTTTAATTAAATTCCACTGTATATATACTGTACCATTAATTATGCATTCAAGATTTCATTAAAGTGTCTCTATTCTCTTTGATCAGGCCTAGTGTGATTAAACTCAATGCATTCTTAAAGAAAACGTGCTGTAGTCGAGACTCACTCAACTCATGTGTTTATTTCTGCCTTACAAGATGGATCACTCAGATTTCTTGGAATTCAATTAGCAAGACACAAAGTCCAGGTAATGGCAGTAGTGGTCAGTGAGCACGGTGGGGTGCTTCGGAACAGAAGGCTAGATTACGGGCCCTTCTGTTTAAAAGTTTCAGCATTTTGAATGCGTTCCAAACATGGTATCGCGGGCTAAAGCAGACGCGGACAAGTCTGAACTAATCGCCCACTGAGAATTCGGCAATTTACACGTTTACAGTCCTTTCTTTACTATTGCTGGTTTTAAAAAGAAGCGGGAATATTAAAGCAAGTGCTCATCATAATCTGAATGTGTCCCGCTCACTAGACTGCAGTAGAGTTCTCAATATGAACTTTATATCTGTCACAGTATATCTGACCGCACTGTTAAAGCCACTGTAGGAAAGTTTAGCCCACATGCACACCTGGTGCTCACCGCCACACCACTTTACTACAACCTATACTTGTCCGATCGCTTCAGTTTGCGCCGCTAAAGAGCGCACTGACAGACACACTGTACTTATAAATGGATGTCTAAAAAAAATCTATAAAAAATCAACATAAATATATACAGGCCTAGACGTCTACGCTATTAGCCCATAACTGTGTTTCACTAAAATGAAGGCTTTTGACGCTTAGACGACGCGAAACCAATTAAAGGAGAACTCCACCAATTTTTCAAAAGTTCCACATTATTAGATGGTTAAGATGTAAACAAAGCCATTCGGAGTGGTTCGTTGTGAAATGCTCCATTCTAGAGAAACTTACCGAGTCAGAATTGTTCCCACTGGTGCTGATAGGAACCAAACGCCTGAAGAGTTTAATGCCTCTAAAAGCTTCCTCGCAGAAAGTTAATTACACAAATTGGTTATGAATGCTCCGCCTGATGCATGATACTGTGAATACGCCACTTGATGCGTGATACATTGTTTTACGATAGTTTTGTGATAAAGTTTGGACATAAACGTCTTAATCCGCTTATTTTAATCCATTGATGGCGGTGCGGTACATGCAGCGGGTTATAAGGCAAAATAGTCCCCAAAGAAAACAATTTGTTTTTCATATTTTTCACCATTTTAGCATCATCAACATATATAAAAACTCAGAAGACAAGTGTAGGTTCAGTGGTGGCTTTGGATAAGTAGTAAAATGGCTGTATTTGTGTCGTAGACATGGAGACCCCTGGTTCCTATCACCACCACTGTAAAGAAATCCGTAACTGTAACTTAATGTACAACGGACCATTTCTTATCAACCCAGTGACTTTGTTTACGTAGCAAGGACGGAACTGTGCAAAAAAAGGAAAAATTGAAAAATCGGTGGAATTTCCCTTTAAGTAATTAACAAACTAATTGAATTACATTTTCGCCGCTTTCAGCTTTTTGACTGACACTGGAAGCGACTCCACACGAACTGACGTCACGTGTCTGATTTATTGAAGAGTTTGGTTGGAGCTGCTTTCACGTCAACTTTCCGCGTGCACATAAAGGATGAGTTTGGAAACTTCTGACATTTGTCTTCTTGACGGATCCATTTGTTGTGGAAGTGGCCCAGTATGACTACGCTGTGGGAGGGGAGTAGCTGTAAGGTTGTTTTGTCTGCTTTTGACTTCTTTGTTGACTACGTTTTCCGAGTAACTGCCTCACTGTAGGTCTGTGTGAATCAGTTTTAGCATAAGTGGATGTTCCTTGTCTCGTTTCAGGCACGTAGAGATTCAGTCCGTATCGCGTTTCTCTGTGTGATTTTGCAGAGCCTGCTAGGCTAATGTTCGGGTAGGCTTTTTCATTACAAATGCTAATTTCTGCCTGGGATGGTTATTACAATAATGCTGCTCATTCATAGTTTACGAGCACAATTCCCATTGTCGAGGACAGTGCCCCGGGCACCCGATCATTATAGTGTGCTTAAAAAGAGAAACTGCTGAAAAATCAGTGACTGTAGAATTTAGCACGCTAACTAGGCCAGCTAATTTTTTTTTTCTGTTTGGAAATGAGGCACGAAACACCATCAGTGTCTAAGTTAACTGTTTTTTACAAGGGAAAAAAGGTTACTCGGGCTTTTGACCACATGGGGCTTCCATCAAAATATCAAAATATATACCGACCTGATTTTGAGTTTATTCATGCATTTATTTATGTCTTGAGGCCTAGATATGATAGATTCATAAGTGCCCCTTTTGTGGACATTAACCTTATCTCACATAATAAACACGAGGCCTTTCAAATTTAGGACAGAATTTTGGGGAATTATGCTTTATTCAAGTAACTGGGAAAAACTGAGCGTAGTCGCAGATAGAGCAAAACTTTGGAACTTTCAAACAACAGGACTTGAACTGCATCTTCATGTTGCATTTGCATCATGTTGCATGAGGTGCTCCACAGTGCGTAAGTAATGAGCCCACCTGTGGGAATGAATGTCAATTTTTTAATTATACTTACAGGCGTATCTTGAGTTGAGAGGGAACTTGCACATTTTGCCAGGCATTATTAAGTATATTTGGTGTAATTATGCATCAGTTGTGTAACTGGAGTTCAATCAAGCCAAGTGGCATTATGCATTTTTATAAGGCCTCTGTGTGATTGTAAGCGGTGAACCCTGCTTGCTTCTTACAGTTGTCAACTGTTGTCTTATGTCAGTTGTTACATCTTTTCTCATCTCAGTTTGAATAGTACAAACATTATAGTCTGAGATATATCTGGACCATAAATCAGAGATTCTTTATTTACCAAAATCGGAACATAACCTGTTTCCTCCTGAATATGAGTATAGTCATATGCCAGAAAATCGCATTAAGACATTAAGCAAATACTGCTCATCTCGCAGCATCAAAATGCACAAAGCATGCAACCCTGAAATTCCGGAAGGTTTCCTTCACAAAATTACTGGTTGATGTTGCCAGTGCATCTCACTTTCACTAAGGCGTGTCTGCCTGTAAACGTCAAATATGGGGAAAAAAAGTGAATAAAAGGCATTAAAAGGTTTAGACCATCTGTTTCAAGTTCTTTCTGTCAGTCAAACATAACGGGCACCTCCCTGTTCAGCAGTTAGTTACTTTGCCCGAGACCAGAAGTGCTGTTAGAGGACATAGAGTACATTGTACACTGCAGGCTTTATATTTTGGTGGCTCATCTCTTCACAATAATTAGCAGCTGCTGTTAGCATGATGGTTGACATTAAATGACCTTAGACAATGTTGACATGATCTGACTCCCTGCTGATCAGAAGGTCTCTTAACTAGCCACAATAAGCCTCACTATACACTGGATAGAAGTGGAAAAGGGAATTTTCCTTTGGGTGTTTAAGGTGAGCACACATTGTGAAAGGATGCACTTTTTTTTTTTGGATGGAGTGAAAAAAAACCAGAAAAGACTTTGTGTCTTTTTGATTTAACTGCTTTCTTTGTAATATACAGTACAGCGCGGAAGTCAGAGACCATTTTTCATTTATTTAATTTCCAGTCAAAACGGCAATTAAATACAAATTATTCATATTTCTGTATTAGAAAACAACATTAAATATATATTTTACATAAAATTATACAAACGCCTCAACAATTAAATATAAAATTAGTTTTTCCATATTGAGTATCCTTCTTTTGCCTTTATCACAGCTAATCTTTTCAGATGACTTGCTCTCAGTTTCTAAGAAATCTGCAGGGATGTTTTTCCACACCTCTAAAGTTGAGTCTTAGAAGTTGGTTGTGTTTTTTGCTTCTCATACCCCAAGTCTTCCCAATTACAAATTAAGACCTGTGAGTCCGTAAAACTTGACTCTACATCTCAGATGTCCAGTTTTTTTGTTCTTCTGCAAATTTTTGTGCAGGTTTTCTTCTTTTTTGTGTAGTTAATTTTCTCAGTAAACAGCTTCACATCCTTTCAGACTCATAGCATTGAGTTGTCTTCTCACAGTGGAAGGATGGACAGAAACACCTAGATTTTTTCATATCTGAAGCAACAGTGGAGCTTGAGTTTTTCCTCCCTCAAAGATGAAAGCTTTATCTTTTTATCTTTTTGGTGAAAGTTTTTATGGTCTACCAAGTCTTGCATGGTTGTAATGAGTCCCATTTTCTTGATATCTTAAATTATTTTTGAACTCCATGTTTTCAGTCATTTTCCTGTTACACTCCACCTAACTTATTTGAGTGGATTTTCTTATACCTAATCTAAGAAATATCTTATTTAGACATTTTAGATGCACATGAGAAAGAAATTTGTGTGTAGTTGGTTGTGTGAGTGTTCGTGTCTCTTTGATGATCAATGTAATGTCATTGACACCTATGGGAACAGCTTTTGTTGGGAGGATACAGCTGTATCTTGTTGGTTGGAAGGATGAAAGAGTTAAAATGGCAGAAGGGTGAACAAAAAAAAAAGAGTAAAATGTGGACTGCTTTTTTCTGGACACTGGAAAATGAATAACTTGTACTGGTGTTGATTGGACATACATGAAAGAGTAGTCTCTGAGTTTTGCACAGTACTGTATATATTTAGCTGTATAAGATTCTTATCTTGACTGTCATATATTGTCATACAAAGATACACAGGTCTTTTTGCATGTACTCCACTTATAGCCCAGGCATCTGGTCATTCTATCACTTAAATTCATCAAAATACAAAATCAGTTTTTAAAAAACTTCTCCACTACAGTGGCCTGCAAATCTGCTCCATTTTTCAAGCTGCATCCCGGCCCTTCAACATAGATTTTATTCCCAGTTACTGTTTGTTTTTGTCCTCAAACATGGTTCATCTGCTCCCTGAAGTCTTTGGAGGACATTGATACTGCTGCATACATAATTGCCCTGGATAAACGTCTTTACTTGAGGGGAATAATCTAGCCTCCATTAGATTTGTTATGCAGGCGGAGTGGTGATGTATACATTGAGTGTGCACACCCTGAAACGCGATTTGTCCCCCCGCCTCATGCAGAGATCCTTTAATACCCATAGTTTATCTATTCTAAAAGCTTTCTCTTTGTATCTTCCAATTGGCAAGGCAATAGTGGTGTTCCATAAATAGATGGCTAACCACACCCTTGGCCCATTTCTTCCTAATGTCATTGCTGATGAACATAGCATGGTGGAACCTCTCTCACCCAGCACATTGCTCTACATTTACTCGAGCAACACTTTCTGCCTAGCAACACCAGGCGATGGCGTAGGTTTGGTTGCAGGTTTTCGGAAAGGATGTGCAATTCTACGCTGCCTCCTGTGACTCAACCTATATATAAACCCATTCGTTCCCTCTGTGCTAGCTTTATGAATCCTTTGCCAGGCCATTGTTATGGGACAGGTTTGGTGTCACGGCCACTTTGGCCATGATACATCCTTACTGCCACGTAGGGCTCATGTGCAAGTGACGCCACAAGATCTCCACGTCCTCCGCTTTCGCACTACTCCCGAATCACGCATCCTGCAGAAGCCGTGCGAGGTTGCGTCAGCCTGGTGAGGGGGCGGTGGCTGTGCGGGCCGATGGGGTGCGATTTTAATTGGATTCCTGCCTCTTTCCAGCATCCCCAGGTCAAGCCAGTGGTGCTGGTGCTCCCTGGCTGGAGCTTCTTTTCATCCATGGCTGCCCACCCCCTCCTTTCCAGCAGAGCCCACCATTCCCCTCTCTCATCTGCTACTCCGCTCGGCGCTCCTGGCCACCCTCTTCTCCCATCCCTCCCTTCACGTTGGCCCCTTAATCTGCGTGCCTCTTCAGTGTGGTCCTGTGGCAGGTGGGAGTTCTGAGTTTTTCTGAAGCTCTGCTCCCCAAAAGCTCACCTCCTCAGATCCTGTTTTTTTCCTTTCCTCTGGATCATTTGCAGCCTCGCTTTCTTGTGTACACACACACGCAAACACAAGGGCACTCGCATGTGCATGCACAGTCCAAACTCTGGACCTCTGCTCCCTTTTGTGTAGCCGCAGCTCAGCCCTCTCCTTAGAGTAGTTCTCATTTATCTGTTTCCAAACGAGCCATGCGCGAGGCTCAGTTGCGGGGCTTTGGCACTCGTACGCTCCTGATGCTAACCATGTGTAATGAGAGTGATGCTAGCAATGCAGGCAAATTGATTTTAGAGGTGAGACTGTAATGAGCCTATCAAAGAGATGAGTCGTGGGAGAGCGGTGAGAAATGCGGCTCGACGAAAGTGTCGTCTCATTGGATGTCATGTTTCCTGCAAATCTCGGCGAGCTAATTTGTCTTGCTTGTGCCTCCGGTTCCATCAGGGGAGGAAAAAAAAACAAAACACTAAAAGAAAAAGGGGAAAAATGAAAAAAGGACCATACATCAGCTTGACAATTAACACAGTTTTGAAAAATGCATCAGCTACGCAAGGATTCATACATAAGTCACTGTGAATTTTCGGACTGAATCAAGAATGTCTGTATATTATCTGCTGTCTCTTTGCTGGCAAAATGGAAAATGAGAGCTGTTTAGTGCCCCGGAGCCCAGTGCTGGCGACCGAGTCGGCTGATCCGTTGGATTTCTCTCTCATCTTCATCCACAGAGCAGTTTTCTTGTGTCAGTGGTGGTGCCAGTCCCCTGTGTAGCTCAGCTGGTACCAGATTATTAAATAGTAGCCTATTCATTTGCTGGACATTCAGCTCTGCTGTCAAACCCTAAGCTCCCTCCAATGTGGGGTTCCTTTTTTCGCATTTTCCTCTCTGTTTTTCGGTATGGGGTAGCTCGATTCAACACAGCTTCGGTCTGCGAGAAGCCGACCCTACCCGTCTCAGAATCTGACGCATTTTTGCCGTTTGATGCATTTTGGGTTTTCTATTCACCCCCGTGGACACTTCTTAAAAAGATATTTTTTAACTCCCTTTCTTTTTTCATTCATTATCCATGCCTTACATAAGAGATATGTGACAGTGTCTGATGGTGGGTTCTCAGGGCAGTAAAGAAGACATTAAAGGTCTCTCCTCAATCGATTGGTTTATGCTCCTGCATCGCTATTGACACAGGCTCATCTTCTGGCTGGACAACAGGTTGCGTGTGGACTTCTAGGAGGTCCGCAATCGACCCAGGGAACAAAGTCAGTCCATCGTGGGCTGAGTCCATGTGCCTTAGATGCGTCCCCTCTTTTGAAGGGTTGGAGGGGGTAACTTTGAGTATGCCCCTGACTCCGAGAGGCAGTGCCATGCTTTCAGAAGGGTGACCGCTGCCATCAGTCCTTTTCTCTGATCTTCCCTCCAGATCCTTTTCATTAGAGATCAGCACTGTGTCCTCCACTTCTTGGCAAGGACATGCTGGCAGATCTCATGTATGTTAGAGGCCAGCTGAACATGCTAAAAAAAAAAAATGAGGGGGGGTGCAGTGGAGCCAAACGATCTGCTCTTAGAGTGTCACAGCCTCAGCAAAGAGATTCATCAAAATGTTTCTTTATCTAAATTACATGTCATTATTTAACGCCGCTAGTCAATGATTTACATGATACAGAATGCATCTTGAATACTTGCAGAAAAATGTTAAAGTGTCTTTGATCAAGGCACCCGAAGAGCAACATCCTTTTCCGTTTGACAAACAGGCTAGCAAGAACCCTCAAGTGCCTATTGTCTTTTCTTCCCTCAGCACCATCACTTTTCATTAGCAACAATGCTGGGCTGTCGTGAGATATCGTATTTGAATTTTTTATGAAATACCCTGCCTTCTGAGATTGCGCTTTAAATCAGGGACCACATTGATCACGATCCAGGGTATTTCAAAGTAGTGTGTAATCGCGGGTGTTTAATTTTATCTGTAGCAGGATGCGTCGCGAGAGGGCTGTGTAATCAAGCCTGTGAACTCGACATCTAAAGGAAGGATGGCGTTTCTGATCACTTCCCCTATTGAAGTCCATCCATCCTCTGAGCATGCCACTGTCAACACATTCAAACTAGCACTCTCCACTGCACAGTGGCTGAATTAATGTATACTTGACACAGCCCTTAGACTGTTTGTGAGGGTGTCTGTATGTGTGTGTGCCTGAAGGCTAGTGTTTCTGGAAACAGTAAGTGAGCATTGCTGGAGTGATCTTGCTGTTAACCTCTCAGCATTACGGTAGCACCTTGAGGCCAGTCTGTACAGTGATGGATGGTAGTGTGGATATAGTAGGCTGAGGGTGGAAAGCGGAACCTTAGGATTTCTCCCTAGGCCCTTTCAATTACAGTCTGAGCAACCTCACTCTCTGTGATGATATGTAGCTTAAAGGCCATGACATTAATGGTAGGGACAAATCGGATTTGGCTTGGTGCTGACTATCCACTCTGAGGAACACAGCTAGATTGAGACCGAAGCAGTGGGGCCAAGACTCTTCTACTTCTTCTGCTCCTTCTAAGGGCAGCTTCACTGCTAAATAATGGTAACCATTTAGGGCAGTGTAGGCCAGTGTAATAAGGCTACACGACAACTACATGAGCTTGTCATGACATCTGACATGAACCTCCATAAACATTTATGGGGATTCCTATAGGTAATGTCCGTAGATGTCATGTCGACATAGCATCTAGGTCAGATGACATTGTTTTTTTTTTTTTTGTTTTTTTTTCTGACATTGGTTTGTGTCCCTCTCTGAGGTAAAATGACACAGGCCGCATCCAAAACCACATACTACCCTATTAAACAGTATCTTGAAACTAGTACGCCACCATTAGAAGTCCATTCATTAGTTTAATGTGTTTAATATTGTAGTATGCGGTTTTGGATGCAGCTAAAGCCTTTGTGTCTCAGTGTTTGCTACAGATTATATGATGTGGCTTACTTAGTCAGGCTGGTTGATCAAAAGTGAGCACTTTCTGTGGCCCTTAAGTAAAGTGAGTTATTTTATTGTATTTATTTTATCAGGATCCATGTTCAAAAACACCTACATCTCAAAAAGATAAAAGATGCTTTGCTCTAATGTTGGCAAACTAGCTCATTTTCATCTGCAGTTCCCGAGCAAGTAAATACATAATTAATACAAAAGACACAATAGATACAGAACAAATTACACAGATAGAATACAGTTAAATCACACAATCTCAGTGATAATCTCATTCCTATATCTGAACATATAAACAGCCCTCCCCCAGCTCACCACAAATACACACTAACGCTCATTGGTCAACAACTATACAACATATAAACCCCATTACTTAAAATCCACTTTCACAAGAAAAAATATCAAAGTCGGTACATTGTTCCATATTTAAAACGAAAAAAAATCAAAGGTCTGAACAAAGGTCTTCAGAGACGTTATGAATTATCTTAAACACCAAACACACATTTGAATACACAGATTGTCTAAATTCAACATTTTATATCTAGAACGTTTGGTAACACTTTCTATGAATGCCATGGCTATAAGAAGCTATGAACACATTATAATTCATAACGTATAGTTATAAACTTAGCTTTAAATATTTCGAAAAAATTATTACACTTTGCAGCCGTGTTTATTAGGCAGGACGAATTTGTAACATAATGCATTATAAATGGCCTTCATAACCTGTTATAATGTCAGTAAAAACTCAGTCCCAGCTTACATAGTGCATTGCGACCTGCCTAGTTATAAATGCTGAGCAATGCCATGACTTAAATAAACTTTCCCTTGGTCCATATGTCTCAGTTTACTTATAGCTCACAAAAAAAGTTCCTATAAATAAGTTATAATATGTCTATCAATAATAATCTATACGCACAATGACAAGTGTATAAATGCTGTCAGCTTGCAAAGACAAAATGTTACAGTACATCAAAATTATTATAGACTAATATTCCATTCCATTCCATTATTAAAAGAAATCATGATATTGCTCAGTGAGTGTTTATGAGTAGGCTGATCATAATACATTATGTATTCTGTCTGGTTTTTTTTTTTTTGGCTCTGACAGTATAACGTGTTATGCACATTTATAATGCATTATGTTAACAGTTCATAGTGCATTATAAACATGGCTATAAAACGTGATGCATTTTTAAAAATATTTATAGCCATGTTCATAATAAATGTATTTTAACATGTTATGAATGTGTTCATAGATTCTTATAGACATGGTATACATCGAAAATGTTACCTTGATTTTAATTGTATCATTTATAATACGTAAGCTATGTCACATCATCAATATTATGTCACTGTAATGTACAGTAAGCTACAAAGCCAGTTGTTATAATGTGCTATAACATTGGGTCATGACATAACGCAATGTTAAAAAACATCAGTATCACCTGATGGTGTTATGCCAACTTGACATCAAAGGACAGATGTCACTAATCAGAATAAGCATTTATAAATGTTTATGCAGGTTTGTGTCAGTTATGACAAGCTTATGTAGTTGCCATGCAGCCTTATGAACACTACCTACAGTAAAGTGTTACCAGAATATCTTTTATGAACAGCGTACATGTTGTATAATGATACCCATCTGGCCCAATGGGAAAGACAGTGGCACCTTGAATATTGCAGTGTTTTCAGTCCGTGCTCAGTCTCAAAGGAGCACAGGTAGCAATCTCTAGGACAGAAAGACAAATCAATAGATGTTACCTTTATCCCTCCATCAGTCGATGAGATAGATATCCCTCTGGAAAGCGACACTATTTGATGTTAAATCCCTACCCTTTCCTTAAATATCTGTCATAATTCTTTGTCAAATGGCGACTTTTATCACATGGTGAGTCTCTCCGAATGACTTTTTGTGTGACTTTTTCAGCTTCTCTTAGTGCGCGCCAGGTGCCCCTCGTGCCCACCCTTAGATAACAGTCTGCAGTGACATCTCTGCATATATAGAGGTCATTACAGCCGGAGCCAACAACTTTGAAACAGGCTGCGAAAGACACTAAGTCATAATCATTCGGCTCAGTGGAAAGAAATCCCTGTTTTAGATGTATTGATTAAGCGGTGGAACAAAAATCCATGCACATGAAAGAAGAGAATGTATTTCCTGGAAATTCCTTTAGCCCATTATTAGAGGGGAATAGAGCTAGAGTAATTAGTGCCTCCATCCCTGGCTCAGCCCATCTATCTCCTGCATTACCATAAACCTGCATTACCGCGGCTGAGAATGTGACACATGATATTTTGGCCATTACGTAAGTGACAGAGTTATGCAATTGCACCGTATAACTGAGAGGGGCTCAAATTTTTCAATCTGCCAAAGGAAGAAAAAAGAAAGAAAAGAGAAAGTCATGCCTCATGAAAATTTATGCCGTGAAGTGGTGCTGCTAAAATCCCCTTTGGCTTGACAGATATCAGGTCACTGCAGTCTCTCGTCGAGATTGGTGGAAGCGCTTTCTCGAGGGAGGAGCCCAGATGAAATGAAGGAGGGTTTAGGTGAACAGGCATTTTGTAAGCATGTCAGTGCGCTGGGGCATGGGAATCCACTCACTGCATATTCAGATCAGTTGTTTGTCTGTGATTTTGTCTTATGATATTTATTACTGTGATTTACGGCTAATTAGAGTTCTGTGGCAACATTAACCCCTTAAATGGCCAGGGCCCACCAGCAGGCCCAAAGTTTTATTACACACTTCTATAACCTAAAAATAGCTCAGCCAGTTTGCATTAAAGTCCCTATAGTTACTGAATAATATGCCTTAGTATGTTATAAGCCTGGGATTTTAGGCGGTTAAATATTCTGGGGAGCCAAGGTCAAAAGCACATTTAAATTCACTAATATTGTTCTTATGCAGTACTAGTGCACAACATGTATATATTTCAAATCATAATGCAGGTTAGACCTAAACTGATGTATCTGGGTGGTCTTTCCACATAAAATAACCAATCATTTTGGGAACAAAGCTTTTTGATCAACTTTTGTGATAAATTAATTGGTGCTTTTCACATTGCCTTTGAACATTTTTCAAGTCACTGGCACTTTTGTTTACAAAGCCTAATAAGACAAGTAAGGGTTGGATATAATTAGGCCTGCTTCAGCACGGACATATTTCCTTTCAATCAGTTAAAACCAACTATGTTAATTAATCTTCTGTGCCGTTATTCTCCCCAAATAATTTCCTTAATAGCAACTGGATTCCTTAGATCTTTAGTCAGCACTGCATATTTTATTTTGTTTTCTTTTTTTTCTCCGGTTTTGTTCCCTCTCTCTTTTTTAGATTTCCCATTGACCTATATTTTGGATCTGTGCTGTGAGACACAACATTGTATTTCAATGCTTGCCTAAGGAATACAGTAGGAGGCTCTATTATTAGTCATAGTTGAGGTATACGCCTCTTTTAGCGCCGGCTAAAGTGGGCTGTGT
>JAILXH010061967.1:17785-30472 GCA_023558415.1 Piaractus mesopotamicus | reverse complement strand
TATATAAATGAATATATATATATAGCTAATGGAAAACAAAAAAATTGGGGGGTATTGTTTTGCCGCATAATACCCTGCATGTACCTCACCGCTATGAAAGGATACTTTTTAATAAATACATTGTGGCACAGGAGCACTTTATGAAGTTTCTGTGAAGTAGATTTTAGAGGCATTTAACACTTTAGACGTCTGGTTTGTATCACCACCACTTTGAATATTTCTGACTCAGTAAGTTTCTCTAGAATTGAGCATTTCCCATCAAACTGCTCAGAATTTCCCATTATTCACTGTTTGGATGGATTTAGGATTTGAGTACAGACTTATATTCAAAGTATTATCCATTGAACTAAATCGTGCTAATAATGACACCACTTTGGGCTATACTTAAAAATATTTGTAAAAAAGAATCTCAATTCACACAGTTTAATTTTAATTACATCTAATTCCTAATTCATGCTGTGTAAATTTAATTTAAAGTTTTAGCACTCCTTTTTAGAACAGAATACCAAGAAAGGATCTTTAAAGACCTAAAAAACCTCAGCAGCTATGCTAACAGTCTGAACTGTCATACTGAGTTGTACAGCAGTTCTATAGGGAGCTACAGGGACCTCAAGCAGTTCTTTTAAATTATTTTTGACCCGATACTTTTTGCTCCTACTCAATATGCTTTTTTTCTTGCAGCAACATTTACAAGGTAATAATGGTTTTACCTGAGTACGATATGAGGCTACTTTAACCACCCCTGAAAACAACGAAGCTTCACAAACCAGGAATTTATAGCAGGGTTGCCATTTAAAAACCACTTGTATCCAAGGCCAACGTACATAATAAGTAACCTGTTGAAAGCAGCACAAAGCCGTGACCGCTTAGCAATGGAAAAAGCTGGAAGTGCTTATGTTTGGAGAAAGCAAAGAAAAGCCTTTATTGTACAATCTCTGTTACCAGCTGTTAAAAGCGGTGGATGCATGATGTGATACACCTGAAAATGTTGAGGACAATTTACAGGACCAGATGAGCATATTACACCAACACTCTTCCCTCATAACGCTCCCATATTATAATAACACCGTCAAGCAAAGCCAAGAATGGTTTCATAGACATGAATGTGAAGTCAGACGTCTTTCCTCCCCAGTCACCAGGTCCTAAACATCAGTGAACCTTCATGGGAAGTTCTTTAGTGCAGAGAGCAAAGTGGATTTCGAAGTGGACGTCGTTCTTCTAAGAACTTGTGGCTTTCTTTTTGGTTTAGTGTCCCACAACACACTTCAAAACTAATTTCACTTCAAGAAAGACTGAAGATGTTCTGTAGGTAAAGGGTGACTCTAGAAGTCTAGGCTGAAACTCTTTATGACTTTAACCGCCTACATTCAGCACAGCCTTGTTTCACATCACTGAAAAACTTGCTTCTTGTAGAATCAAACCGTATTTGCTCTAATGACAACACAAATTGTGCATGTTTTCATGAGATCTCACCTGTTAATGCAAATCTGAGGCCCATTCTTTAAACCATTTCTCTCAAAATTAGCTTTTCTCTAAAAATTTCAGTTTCTGGAATACTTGCATTCCTGATTTATTTTACTAAAAAGCACCTGAACATGTTTTATAATAACATGGTTGCTTTGATTAAACAAAACAATAAGATTCCAACAATCTGTTCAGTAAAATCCTTTCTCTGGACTGTCCTGTATTATCACCCAAAGGCTAGCTTTTAGGCTTTGAAATGTGCAAAAGTTCCCATTTGTAAGTGGATAATCTGTCATTTGTGTATCTAAATGTAATTTTCTCTCAAAAATTCCCAGAAAAAACTTCTGTAATTAACTGGAATATATTCAGTGTAGCATCTAGTTTTCAAAAAAAGTACTATATTCATCTTAAGGTTCTCACCTTAAAGAGGAAAATCCCGTTTTCCTAGTGAAGCTGACTAGTAAGCATATTTTAACAGGCAATGGTATAAATAAGACAGAACCGCATTGCCATTATGCACATTACTTTGACACCATTATGATAAGACACGGACACCCACTACAGTTTCTAACTGAAAGCAAGATCAGTCAGCCTTACAAGAAAAACGGACACCAAATCATTCAACTTTGTTTATTCTTATAATAATATTATCTTCTCCAGAGAAAGGCAACAAAACACAGACTCATTCCAGTGCAGCACATTGAAACCAACCAGCAACTCTTAATTACACTACAATCCACCAATAATTACTTAATTGGCCCTTAGTCAGCTTCTGATATATGAACCCTGCAGCAGGAAAAAACTAATTGTTTGGGCTGAGAGTGCAGAGAGGTGATTCACCTCTAGAGCACTGAGGGTTCAAGTCCGCACTTCC
This sequence comes from Piaractus mesopotamicus, assembly GCA_023558415.1. Classification (NCBI taxonomy): domain Eukaryota; kingdom Metazoa; phylum Chordata; class Actinopteri; order Characiformes; family Serrasalmidae; genus Piaractus; species Piaractus mesopotamicus. Next base: position 28,134 of record JAILXH010061967.1, on the reverse strand, counting down.
ATTTCAGATTGGATAAGACACATTACTGTGATGTAGACTTTATTGTGGGATAGAGTACTAGAACCAATCAGAGCATGATAAGTGAATTTTCAAATTCAGCTATGGCTCTACCGAGCGTGCCTAGCAGTTCAGTCTCAAATACTCATCACAAACTGTGTTGTACATTCAGAGTGTCAAACCACCAATCTTCTCTCTCTGTTCATCACCAGGTGACCTGGAATTGAAAGTAAGAAAATCAAGTAACGTGGAGCTTTACCATAGATGGTGTCTGGGGTTAGGGAGCAGGGTATGGGGAATTACAGCGTGTTGAGACAGTAGCTGGTTTGAGTTTGTAATACAAGAACCACCAGCAAACAGTTTTCATTAATTACAACGATTTCCTTTCTCCGTCACTTTACTCTTCGAACAGAATACGACTGAGGATCAAGAAGGAAACACAAAACTGGGAACAAACAAAATCGCCACAAATAAAAGACAACAAAAGTAGGTGGGGGATGATGTAGGGACAGAAAACCCAAACCAAGAAAAAACACCTCCTACCAAAAAGAAGGCCCACAAAACCTCTATACACACAAACCTCCCCCATCAACCTGTCCCAACCCTCTAGTATCATTTACAGTCTTTAAACTCTCCTCTGTTATGTCTCTGAGCTTGTCCACTGCTGTCCACTGTCCCATGCAAAGTTTGCTTGATCTCCTCACTCCCTACTTTAGGGCTAGAGCCCCTCACATCACTCACAGTTCAGTCTTATCCTGTTCCGCCGATCTTGTTAAACATGCTCACAGTTTTAGTTCGTTGGCGATCTTGGAGGCGATGTTTTTGAAGGCAATGGAGGTGCCCGCGATCCGTTTGAAGCGCACCCCGTTGAGGGAAAGACGGGGCAGCTTGCACACCTCCATCTCCCACTGGACGAAGTCGTCGCGGGATGGCTTTCCTGACATGCAGAGGAGCATGAAGCGCTCGCGCAGCTCATACTCGCAGCTGTTGGAGTCCAGAACTTTGCGGATCTCCTTCATCATCTCGTTGGGCTCCATGGAGGAGGTGGTCTTCATGCTCCAGGTGAAGCGCAGTGAGCGGGGCTTGGTGTCCTTTGAGGACTGGGTGGACGAAGGTGTGCTCGACACGGGGGAGGAGGAAGACACAGAGTCTTTGTTGTCGTCACCCGCTGAACCCTGGGTACCTTTCTCCATCTTGTCCGCAGTGCTCAACATGGGTCTTCGGTGGAGGCGACGAAGAGGAGACAAACAGGAAAATGTCAACACAAGTAAGCAAACTCATTTATTATGACATCACATTCTGAGACTGGTTCAACTCATTTACTGAGGACTTGATTGAGCAAAGCTGTGGCATGTAGGGAGGTATGGGGCTGAAGTGGGCAAGCACAAACTACCAGACACATTGGCCTCTTTCCAACACAAAAAAAGGTAACACTAAATCTTCTCACAGAAAAACATGGCTAATTTTTTAAAAACAATACTAGGCGGGCAAGGTTGGGGGGAGGTCATAATGATGCAAAACTACAATGCAGTCAAACCCAGCCCTGACATCCTCTAACATTCTGTAAAAAAAAACAAAAAAAAAAACAAAAACAAAAAAACAAACAAGCACAAAAAATAAAATAAAAATCAGTGTCATCACAAAACTGACGTATATACCAGGGCATTCAGTTCTGACTCTGGAGGGCTTCTTTGCTTTAACACACCTTATTAAACCCCTCGATTAATTGCTAGGTGTAGCTGTGTTAGGGGTGCAGACTACATGATTTTAGTCCTGTTTTTGTCAGTTGCAGCCAATTTTTTGGGGATCTGCGACACAGTTTACTAGCAGTCACAGACATCCTGATATTTTCAAGCATGCTTGAAATTCTCTGTGATAAATCTTGTAGTGTGAGCTCACTACAAAAAGTCCCAGAAACATTAATGAGCACTAGACAATCAGAGCATGAGAAAACTCAATTTTCCCCAAATACTGACAGAGGCTGCTGCTCACCTCTCTGTGGCTGGGTTTGGAGTAGCCTCATAGTTAGTGGTTACCAACCTCCCTCTTGGAGATCTACTTTCCTGCAGAGTTTAGCGCCAACTAAACTACACTAAACTAAGGACTTCTGAAGTAGTTAATTAACTGGAGCAGGTCTGTGGACTGGAGCAGAACTGTGGCTGAAATGAGACTCTGGAGAAAGGTAGATCTCCAAGTCCAGAGTTGGTGACCACTGCTTCGATTCTATATTTGCGGCAGCTTTCTCCTCTGTGCTGGCAATGGCCACGTGTTCTGCACGGACCCAGGAAATAAAGGAGAGGCCACAGGGCTGCAGAAAGAGTGCGACTTCAAACTTTTTTTGATTTATTCCTTTTTTCCTGCATTAGTGCAGAAACGCTACAAAGTTTCTCAAGCTCAGTTTTTGGCACGTGATAGACGCTTCTAACGGTTACTTCCGTGAGGTAGTGGCATTTTGTCATCAGGCTCACTTTGTCATAGATCTCTCCAGGGGCTGCTATCGCTTGTTTAGTGTGCACAGTGCTATGTCAACAAACGGCATGCAAGCACTAAATGTCGTGCAATGGGAGCAGTATAGCGAGTGAGATTTCGAAAGTCATGTAGTCCACTAGGCATTAGACCAGAGAAACCACCAAACCTGAGCCCTTCCAGGAGCAGAACTGAATATCCCTGTTGTACATGTATGGTAAAAGCACCTAGACAAGCAAATATCCTCTTTCATGATGATTAGTGTAGTACTACTAATCTAGTAGTGATAACTAGTTAAAAATCAGTGAAATTTAACTGGCTAGGACTTGATTCAGAGTTTCAATTAAAAGTTCATTTTCATTTTATTCAAAAAATGAAATAAATAATAATAATAAAAAAAAATTATATACACTTCTAAAGAACAAACTAACAAATTAGATCCAAAGTATTGATGGAATTAAATTTTTTTTTATTTTGTTAAGATCACTCATCATTACTTAATTGATGTCCTCACCTGCTGGCCTCATCTCGACCCTCTCCCTCATACGGACTCCTCAAAGAAAATCGGCACAAGTTTAGTCTCTTGTGTTCATGTTCTTTTCACTGGCTAGTTATGGAACATTTATATCACTACTCATGGCTACAAGCTCCTAATCTGAGAGCATGCTCTTTTTGTAATCCTCTACCCTCTTTAATAAGCACCACTTAAATATTTGTAATATCATAAGTTCATTGAGCATGTTCATCTTAAAACTGCGCTAATAAATAACCATTACTGTATTACAACTTAAAGGAACAGTTTAACTATTTCAGTGGTGTTTTAAAAACAGACATTAACAGCCTTTAAAATAAAGAGAATTAAAGGACAAACACCTCTGCCCAGAGAAGATCAAGAGTGGTGAACCACTTCCATTTCCTTAGACACAAGTGCACAGAACGGAGGAAGCAGAAGACAGAAAGCAGTCCCTCCACCACACTTAGAACTTAGAAACAGCTTCTCTTAAATCCTCAGGGATTAGCACACTCGCATACACTCACTCAGCTAAAGAAGACACTTTTCTAGATATCTGTCTACCACAAACATCTGCCCATTGTTTTTCAAAACCACTGCTTGCTGAAGCAATTAACCAATAGCCACATCTCAAAGCATGATGCAATAAATGTTAAACAAATATACAGTATATGTAAGTATCTGGGAAATATCTAGAGAGACAAGCCCTCATTTATTTTTATTTCCAGTCAAAACGGTCATTAAACACACTCTCCACTCTCCTTTAGTGTTCTACTCTTTTTGGGAGACTCATTTACATCCTTTCAAAGAATTCTGCAGGAATATTTTTCTATGCTTATTGTAAACACTTCCTAAGTTCAGTCTTGGTCGGGTGCATTTTCTGCTTGTCATGATCCAAGTTATCCCAATTATAAATTTAGACTCATCAGTTCATAAAACCTTATTCCATATCGTGTCCAGTTTTAGTCGATTTCCTATTTACTCTCCCCATTGATGCATCCTTTCAGACCCAGTGTTGGGCTCTTACAGTGGAAGGACAGACAAAAACAGCTGTGGATTTTTTCAGATCCGAAGAAACAGTAAAGCTTGATTTTGTCCTCTCTCTCAAGCTTTCTCAAAGATGAGTAAAGGACTGTTTATCTGATGGTGACAGTTTTGGTGGTCTACCAGGTTTTGCACAGTTAGCGGTCGCATTTTTTCTTTATTTTTTAAATTTAGTCCTCCCCCTCCGCTTACTTTTCTGTGACTTTCCCCATACTTCTCTATAACATAACTAGCCATTTTGACTGGAAATTAAATAGATGAAACGCGGTCTCGGACTTTTGCACAATGCTATATATTCATATTACAAGCAACTGTTAAGCACAAGTTCTGTTAAGCACAAGTTCTGTTAAGCACAAGTTCTGTTAAACTATTACTAAAACTGCAGCACATTCTTGACCACAAGAGGTCACATTTCTAAAAGTCAGTCTTCCATAGAACAATTTCTGTGTAAATTTTGTTAATGTCATACAACAAATCTCTCCTACTTTTGTGGATTCCTTCCTTGTAGCTGCATAGGGATCCAGAGGTGCATGTACAATAACTTAACAAGGTGGAGGAAAAGTACACTCAGGGCAGCGGCCCCCTCAAAGACAATCCCAGCACACAGACAAAAGCAGCACCCCAAAGGTTTAGCGCAGCCATCAGAATATTTGAGTAACAGACCATACGCAGAAAGAAGGGCAAGACCTGTCCTTGAAGGCTGTGCCTAAATTCCAGAGCCTATACCCTGTCCTTACCCTGCCAGCCTGTGTGCATTCAGATGGACTTAATTATACAGTTATTATACACCTGAAACACTCGTTGACTATGTTCATTTTATACTAAAACGATTTAAATTCTTTGAAGTTGACATCTACATAGTTGTAACTGCAACTACATTGGATACTGATTTAAAAAGAACTCTGCAGTTGATTTATTCTTGATGACACTAGATGCAGGGTGCTGTTAGGTTTATTTTAAAACTACCAAGAAACACATGTAGAAAAAAGGTTCACCAGGTCTGTAATTGGATCTGAGGTATCTATGACCTTAAAAAGTCAGTCATAGTGTAGTACTTAACTGCATTGTAGAAGAGTTGCGTGAAAACAGCACAGACTACAGCACAAGGAGACCATTCACAAGATCTGAGGCACAACAAACACTGACCAGAGACCACAGGCCCAGACAAAAGGAAAGGGGGGATGAGATGAGTGGAAAGAGACTGGAGAAGGAGGAAGTGGAAGAGGAAAGAAGCTGGCAAAGAAGCTGGCAAAGAAGCAACTTGGGCAATGGAAGCAGGGCATTAGTAAAAGGCAAAACCATGGAGAGATGTCCAGCCTGTTTTTTTTTTTTTAAATAAACCCTTGAACCAAGACACAAAAGACCACAGAAAGGAGGAAGATAAAGCACAAAAATATAATGTCTTTGGGATGACTCAAGGGTAGTGTTATTGCCTACCTTCTGGGGAATCTGAATGAGAGATTTCTACAAGAAAACAAAAAAGGTGGGGAAGAAAAAAGGGGGAAAAAAGTATGTTCTCAAACGTGTGGAAAAAAAAACATAGCAAATTTGTAAAAAAGGATAGAGATTAAATACTCCCAGGTGGCCTGTCAGGAAAACAAGTTACAGAGGGGCAGCATGGTCTGAGCAGTGTGGAGGGCACTTAAGTGTTAGCTGGAGGGCACAGAACAGGATAATGGAGTCAATATTGGGGGATGAAGTTGTGATGACTGGAGTTATGTAGGGCCAATTAAGAATACAGAAACTTCTGAGGTCTTTATTACAAGATTAAAGAGTTTAATTTAGGGGGGGTCCAAAGTCACGGTTACGTCCATTATAGCATTGCTCACACTGAAACCCATCCCTGCTCCAACGGCCCTTCATTAGGGACCTGATCTTAGCCACAGATATCTGTGCCGCTCCAAACCAGCTCGTCCTGAAAGAGGGGAGTACTGCAGAGAGTCAACAGGCCAAATGGGTGCGCTTTAACATGCATCCTCTCATGTGAAAATAACAGATACAATGTTACGAAACTATTTAAAAGGAGCATTGCACACAAACTTGACCATTTTAATTTAATTCTTTATGGCAAAAATATCCAGGAAGAATTCAGCCAGCACTGCCCCTTTATAGCAGGACAAATTAAACTAGCAGTGATTTAGCACTCATGTGACTATGGGGATAAGGTGGTTATAGGCTTCCATTAAGGCTGGGTCAAGCCAGGGGGAACCATAAGTGTCCTGTAGCAATAGTTAGGACTCGATGAATACAATTTCAAACCAGAACTGAACAACAAAATTTACAACAGTTGTCAGTTGTTTGATATCCAACCCTTTTTTTGTTTGCACCGCTCAGACTTTATAGCTTTTGACTAAAGGAGGCATTTATGTTCCTGACCTGCTCATGTCTCACGGCTGGCTTTTGTTAGGCTACAGCCTGTGTGCTTGTAGAGTACAGGCTAAATTAGCTCCCCACAATGTACTGACATTAAAATGCAGGGTTTTGTCTGGAATGCTCCTTTAAGTGCACTGTGCTTTTGTCTAAACCTACCATCCTACTATCGAGAAGACATTAAATCTTCGTAAATGGTGTAGTGCCATCACAGACTCTGGGTTGGACCTTACCTGCGTACAAATTTGGAGGTGAATTTGCTGAAAATGCCTGTACCAGGGCGGCGAGCCTGGCTGTTCCCATGGGAGAGGGAGGGGGATGCTGGGGGTCCGTTGTAGGCTGAGGCGTGCTGGTCTCGTGTGGCTCTTTGCTGGCCGGCGTGGAAAGTGCTTCTGCTCGTCACTCCTCTGGGGAAGTTGGTGCGGTCTGCTACCGTGGAGCTGCTTATGTTGTGGGTTGAAGGAGACACCACTGGAACTCTTTGTGGGCCGGTGCTGTATTATTATTTTTTTTTAACATTTAGTAGACATACATAGATCAGAAGATGTTATGACAACTGCCTGGTAGCCAGGCAAAACATACTTATTTAAATTCTAAATCTGTCAGTTACATTGCCTTGATAAATAAAGAGGGATAACTGAACCAAGTATTATGTGAAATGTCTACACACTTCATGCTGCCCTTGGTGATGGAGATTTTTAACAAAGAACAGTCACTGTTTTCATCTGAATGCTTCACATAGAGAAGGAAACACTAAAATGCAGTCACCCTTTTAAATAGCCTACTGGCATTTTTATGTCTTCTTAATTAATAACTTACTGTTTCTCTAAAACTGAAGTCTGACAACCAAAAGTAAGGCTCAACTTCCGGTTAGTTGCTATTATTGTGTGAGAATTAGAACTGTCTAAGTTAAAAGGTAAATAATGCATCATCATTATACATACATAATGACATGAATTTTTTAAAGCTATAGAAAATGTGGTTAATCGTGATGCATTATTTTAATTGTTAGTCCTGGTTAGAATAGAATAGAATTGTAACCGCCAGCTTGGCAAGACCATGTTCCATCAGAACCTCTCACCAGAAGTGAGCAAAAGAGGTTTTGATCTGTGATTTAACCATGTATTTCTCCCAAAAAAGTAAAAGTAGTAATTGTGTATTCTTACATTGTTTTTAAGAGTGTGCATTCCACAGATTATGATACTGCTCTGAAAAATAGTCAAACTGATGCTCTGCACAGCACACAAAAAAAAAAAAAAAAAGATTCAGAAAAGAGCTCTGCTGTTTTCTGTTCTTTCCCTTCACCCAACCACTCCCTTCTTTGACAAACAGCATAAGAGAAGAACAAAAGTAGCTTGCAAGATTGTTGGGCAAAGACATGTCTTAAAGCTAATATGTAAAGCATTCAATGTTAAATGAATACTTTACATATTAACTTTAAAAGTTAATTCAATGTTTCCATATATACTCAAATGAAACACTGGCTGTTTTATATTCTTCCGCCTTAAGTGTACAAAAAGTACTGCTAACCCTTCCATGTGGAGAACCTCTGATCTACATGTTATAAAGAAAGCAGCTGTAGTGTACCACAAGCACGTCTGTATTTCATACTGTATAACACCAAGATTTCAGAGGGGATGTATGTGCAAATGTTTCACAGAAGACAGTGTTCAATGATCCCTCTCAATATTTCAAAGCAGTATAAACAATTGTTCTGAATTTTTCTAAAAATGAAATAAAAGCAAAGTCTTTTTAAATCATGCCATTTCAAATCATCACACAATATGCAGTTACTAGTATCAAACATAATCTATATTATCAAGGATATATATGGATGCTTTGCTTTTTAATTCCACTTTTAATAGGTTTATGGTGGCATTTATCATGAAAGACCAAAACACAAATCAGGAGTCAAAGCCCCATCAGGGGCAGCTGAAACAGTGCCACCTCTGGATTAGTGCAGGGTTTAAAGCCTTACACAGAATGTTTGTGGAATCAGTTATTTTCAAATAGCCACAAGGATGAACAGCAAAATGTCCAACAGAAGTTTTGAAAAAGAATGTCTCTCCTCCTTAATTCGTGCCTAATCCTCTCCATGCCAGAAAGTTCTAAAAATTCTCCCTTCTAAACCAATTCCGAAACGGTCATTAACGAACCAAGACTTCCTTTTGATCTCCAGTTTTCTAAATGGTAACCACGATTTACATATGAAACAATCATAATTTAAGACTGAATGTTAAATCTGCTGGAATAAATTCATGCATGCAATCTGGGGCATACTCTCAAATCCAGTGGAATGAAGTGTAATCCTGGGAGACAGGGTTTCTGAGACATGGCTTCATGTGCCAGGCCAGCGATTTAATGCCATGTGACCAGCCATGGGCATAAACTCCACTCACCATGGAGTTCAAACCACTCACAGTCTTCACTAATTTACCATTTTAGGATTCCGTCCCCATCATTCGCAAAGAGCACAAACTTACTGACCTTTCTTTTTATGGAATAAAACTTTGGACAGTGTTACTCGTTTGCTTTAAAAACAACTCAAGCCACCTATTAATGAACATTAGTGAAAACCTGTTGGTTAGCATGCACAGCTGTGACATAACTTGGCTGTTAGAGCACAAACACAATGGCTTCTGAAAAGGGAACTCAAGTGCAGCAAACTGCAGCAAGACAGGTTGGGGTAGGTTAAAATGTGTAACTTGAATAAGAACAGAGTTAACAATACGTTTGGTGTGTCTGTACTGAGGCAGGCGTCTCATGAAGGGAAAAAAAAACAAAAAAACAAAAAAAATGATTTAGACCAAGAGAAAAGTGATTTGATAGTTAGGCAGCCTCAGTTAACAGAAACAGCAGACTGCAGCCTCATTTCTGAGGCTGAGGACATTGCAGCAGGCACTGACAAGCGTGTGAGATGAGAGCTAAAGCATGCCCTAGAGTGGTGCAGTCTGAGGATAAACTTCACACCACGCATGCACATAGGCAATGTTATGGATTAGCATACTTGTACACTGATTCAAGGCCATTACTGCTCTTTCCCTTACAGTGGTTACAAGTAGGAATGTCCAAAATGATTTTTTTACCCTGGATCTGAGTCCTTTAATACAGAGTATTAACTGATAGTGAGATTGGTCCAATATTTGTATTTTTGTACATGATACTGCCACATAGTAAAGACGCAATAGGTTGCCAAAATACTTAAAAATGCGACAAAGAAGTCACTTCATTTGCAGTATGAGCACAGTGTGACACTGAACTGCTAAGGTTTAGGGTGTTGTTTTTTTTTTTGGGCTACTTTTTAAAATTTCAATTTTATAGTTTGTGTAAAGTCTAATTTGATGGACCAAGTGATGAATTTGGCAAGTTGTTCCTTTAAAAAGTGGTTTGAAAAAACACAAACAAGTACAATTTTGCATCTTTTGTACCTGCTTTGAATGTGCTGTTACTGCTAAAGCTAATTTTATACCGGACATTTAGCACCGACATTAATGGTGAAAATTTTCCGCAATGCATTTGACTTGAATGAAAAAGATACATTTCAGAGAGAAATCTGTTACAAACACTTCTAACAGAAATCTGTTAGAGCCACTATTAGAGACACTTTTCTGGCTTACTGCCACTGATGCCGTCAGATACAAGCTGATGTGTAACATGAGCATGCCTTTTTTGTTTTTTTTTTGTCAGAAGATTGTGAAATAAAAGTACGTTTAACAGAGAAAGAGCCCAGTTTTGGATGTTTGCTGGCTTGCCAGTTAGTTACACGTGTGCTACTTTATCCTGTTTTAATGAAATTGCTCTAGTAAAGCGGATGAATTACACGAATACGAGTAGAGAAGAGGGCTGTGTTTTTAGCTGTTAGAGGCTGTGTTTTTTCTTGTTGTGTTGGTGCCGTTTTCAACAAATTAAAAATAAAACGTTATCCACCGTAACAGAGTCATCCAAATTTCTCCCAAGAACC
>JAILXH010061947.1:0-12735 GCA_023558415.1 Piaractus mesopotamicus | reverse complement strand
AGTGCACATTGTCACATTTTTGCAATGTGGTGTCACAGTGTCATAATGTATTGTTATACCCCTGGTAATGAGAGTTTTCTTGCTTTCTACCTCTGCATGTGTCCTAATCATGGAAACATTTCAAAATGAAAATGAAAACGTAAGATGTAAAATGGCAATGTACTTACATGTTTGGATTTAAATTTCCCACTCATATATGCAATGTTGAGCTCAAAATAAACATTCAAATTCTATACTGTGATTTTAATCTGCCTTTCGGTATACTAGTATTGAAATTTCCCTTACACAAGGATATAAATGCTATATGAGTAGCTTTATTTAAATTAAAATGGATTTCCAGAACTGCATATTTATGCTTAATGTGATTATGCAATAAATGTGCCAAAATTATAAATAAGATGTAATTTATCTTATATGCATTTTCTGTAATAATTTATTCAAATTAAGAGGACACCAAGCTAGAAAGATGAAAATTCAAATGTAAATGGGAAACAGCACATCTCCTCTTTGCAACTACATACTCTCGCTTATGGCACTCATTTTGTGTTAAGGTGCCTTTGAAAATGCAGGCATTCATTCCAAAGAACAGAACAAGCGGGATCATTGTTGATTTAATACTAACAGATGATTCAGTGACCTTACAATGAACATTCACAGACACCTGAGGCCCACACATTCTCAAAACTGGGAATGTCGTTGGTATATGCAAACTGTACCTGGAAGTTATGGCTGTTTTGTAGTCATCTTGGTTTGTTATGTGTGAAACCCTGAAAGCCACATTTTGTATCATTCATAACTGCTGAATGTCTTCCGCCTGCTATGTTTTGCACTTTTGTAATTTCAATTACTCTTGTGGGATTACCAATAAGAAAGGAACATCAAAACATAATAGTTTCTCCTAGGCAATAATGAGATCAGATGGAAAGACAAAAGAGACTTTTGCTTTAGTCTCCTGCTGCTCAGACATTTCTTCTAAGCAAAAGACTCCAGTAATCTCATGTGTTTCCTCTTGAGTTTTAGTAGAGATCTCAATAACGTTGCACAGGCTCAGATTTACTAATTACTAAATAATAATGCTTATATGTATCTGCATCTGAAATAAAGATGTGTGAATAACTTCTATAATTTTATCTGGACCAGAAGTTTCTCATGTCTTTTTATGGTTTAATGTTATTTCTCCGAGGGAATTTTTGGTGAATTACCAGACCAAGAGGCTAGCCAATGGAGTTTAAGAATCTAGATCTAGAATCAACATCTAGATCACCTTTAGCCCTTCATGGTGCTGTGACCTTATCCAAGCTGCCTATCTACCCCTTGGCATTATGATGGGGCAACTGTTATCTATTATGGCTTGCCCTCAAAACACTTCTCCGTCATTACTGTAGTTAATGTACATTGTGAGTTAAGGGTTTAATTATTATATGGTTACTGCATGAAGAGATATAGGAAAGTTTGTGTGTGTGCATGCATTGTGAGGGTGCTATGCTCATACAGGAAAGTACATATGGTCGTGTGTGTGTGTATGTATGTGCATTAGAATGTTAGTGTGTGGGTGTGGGAATGTTAGTATATTAGGCACATGCATATGTTCTGGAATGTGGGTGCTGTTCATGCCTTTCTGTAGGCACATCAGTGTACACTAGCACAGCTTGTGTTGTGTAAGGGATTGGAAAGAAAACAGCAAACTCTTTTCAGACATGTAGACATCTGCTCTATAAACTGCACTTCTGTATTCATTTTGGTCAAGTATTGCATCCACATGATTGAAGTGCACACTACTGTACCCAACTAGTATGAAATGAAATGTCAGCTGTCATAATGACTTTGCATAATAATGCTGATTAGGCAGAGCTGTTTTTCAGTTTTTTTTAGCCCTAAGTGACATCGTACAGCCTTTGTATACATGACACAATATAAAAATAGTTTCTCATTAGGATATTTGAATGCTAATTATTTAAAATATCAGATACTCTGTCTTTTTCTTAAATCTTTTCACAGCTCTAGAATGATATGTGCACTTCGTCTTCCCTCATTGCCATGGCACATCCCTAACTTGGATATTGTTCCTTTGAAGTTGCATTGCCTGTTCTTTCCACATCCAACAATCCCTTGATTGCAATAGCTGCAATAGCCTGAGCATGGTAACCATAGTCTCACTGGGCTTGTTCAGGTTTAGCTAGGCTTCAAATTAGCCTTGTGAGAATTTCCGGCTTTCCCATATCAGAGACAACATTTCACATTTAATAGACCACATGCTGTATTCATAGTTTGTCTACATTGTTGTTGGTGAAGCTTCAAGCCTAGGAGACTTACGGGTCTGTCTCATCAAACAGTCTCTGAGCTTGAGCAGGCAAGACTGTGATAGCCTGTATAATTGTGTACCAAGTCATACAAAAAAATCTAAGTGGCACTCCCTGTACTGAGATGCCAATGGATCTGTGCAGTGCTGCATAAAGTCAAACAAGCCTACTGTACTTTGTCACCTTGTAGTCAAATTATATTAAAATAAAATTTAACAGTAACCTATATTATTGAGGGTTCATGTTGATGCGAGGCCCTGTGATTACAATATTATACACATGATAATACCATGAGGAGTAGTCTGTTAATAATGAAAAGCAGACTGAAATTCCCTATTATTACCATAATAGCTTGGGAGAGCTGTCACTTCATTTTTGCTGGTTCTCTTCTAGGGGTAACTGAAAGCTGCTTGAGGCACCCACAGAGGTTGCGAATAAAAAATGTTGTGCTTTTATGCATTTCAAACCTATGTACATCATTGGCTTAACGTTACACCATAGGCTTGGCACTGTTTTACAGATTATTTCATGATACAGATTTTATGTTACTTTGTATGTACTCTGCATTTTGTAGCATTTCCTTGTTTCTTGAACAGTACACCAGCTTGGCACTGGTGTCTGCTCTACTTGTGTATTAGGCTACTCACTCTGAAGATCAGCTTTCTGTCAAAGTAAACCTGCTGACTGACCGAATTACACTGCCGGTAAGTCTAAAATGTGGTAGTAAAAGTGTGTGTTTTTGTTTGTTTGTTTGAAAGAACATTCAGTTCAGAAATGTTCAAGGGGTTGCTCATGGCTTCCTGTTTCACTGGAGCATAACTTTAAGATGACATTCAGGCCAAACATCCTTAGGCAGTGTCTCAAATGGCTAAATACTCCCTATGTAGGGCACTACATGGGTCATGAAACAATGGATTTGATGCCCATATGGTGCACTGTATGTGCACTAGAGCCAAATTTGATTTCAGCCTTAGTCATCCATTAACGTGAAAAATACACAACAAGATAGAAGGCTGCTGACAAACATAACTCATAAGGTAAGGGCTGTAAAATATTAAACTTTATCAAATAAGTATTAAATATTCAAATAAAATTGCTATAGCTGTTGCCTTGCACTTGATTTAAGCCCTTGGATAATTGCTGCAGACAATCTCAATAATCATAGTTAAAACATGTGCTTGTGCATGTGTACAAAATCATATTGAGTCATAATTTGTAATTTTGTTCATTTTAACCTATACAAAATCACAGCATGTCCCTTTAAAGGGGTCATTTTCAGGACGCTTGTTACATTGTTCTAGTTTAGAGTAATACACACTGTCTCTGATTTAGCAAAACACTCCGGGTACTTTAGACTACAAACTTTTTTTTAAACTATGTTACTTTTAAACCTCTATAGTAAATGCACTGAGAAGGATACACATATCAGTTTCCTTACATATGTAATTTAGTTTCACCCGTACAGAGATTTGGGCTCTCTAAACTGAAATCGCCTTTCTGGAAGCAATCTGACACCTGTTGCCCAAAGAATGCTCTCCTCCAGGAGTTGGACTTCCTGGTATTTGGCACTTTTAGATGAGGTTCACTGCCATTGTTGTGAAGGAACCAAGGATTGTTTTTATAACTGTTTCATTGTACTAAAATGCTGTATAGAACCTCCAAAACAGCAAAAGAATTCACAAAGTCTGTTACTAAATATGTAATAATCCGACTGTCACATCAATTCGAATATAATATTCATCCTTTAGATTGCTTGTTGAGTAGTGATTAATATTCTAAAAGTGACTGTTGCCTAATATTTAATGCCACAGTCTCTCACTACACGACTGTGATTCACTCACACTTGTTTGTTTCTGTCATTCTTATAACCCTCTAGTATAACCAAAACTCCTACCTCTATTCATGTGAATTCAAGAGAATGTAAAAAACTTTATTGAAAGATATCCAAAATTGCATTTCCACTTCAAATCCTTATATCTGTGGGTTTAGGCAGCATCCTCTCTGATTACATTTTCTGCTAATCTCCCTTTTTAGGAAACCAGCCATTCCAAGAGAAGCTGAGTCTGATGATGAAGAGAGGCTGGCTAAGCTTAGGTTTTCATCATCACTCTGCTCAGGTCAGAAGACCCATTTAATGACAATGGAAATGTAAGTGGAGGACAATGTCGTTTCCATTCTCCCACGCTTGGCCCTTAGAGACCTGCAACGGGAAAAGATCAGTTTTCTCTAATGTTGTCTCATTTGCTCAGGGGCGTATTTAGTGAATCTGGGGCTCTAGGCAAAAGACAGGAATGGGGCCCCCTGAACAAACATTGTTAAAATTTGTTAGGGCTCTGGGCTCCACACCACTGCAAAATTAATCAAAGCTTGGCAAGTGAAATCATCTTAAATCTAGTCAATGTATCTAATGTTTCTCATGTGAAGGCTGATGTAAGGTTATTATAAGATTAACTTATTTCTAGACATTTTTACTTAAGTAATTTTATTAAATGAAATGTCTCACTATGTTGTCAGATAATGTTGCTTTTTTTTAAGAAATAATGCTTAAAACAAGCAACATTATCTGCCAATATAGTGCAATAACGTGGTACAGAGTAACAACAACAATGTGTAATGAGATTACTTTAATAAGTAACATAATTTCATTACATTTTGAGATTACTTTGGATTACTTTTTGAGTAATTGCCACAATATTGGAGCTATCCATACAAACATTAACAATGGCATTATGTACAGTCTGCTGAGCTTGTATTGTACTGAAAAATGAAACAAACATTGTGCTTTCCTCCCTATTTTTGCATTTTTCTGCTGTACTTGGATGACTATTTGATTTTCCCAAAAATTATCTCATTGCAGAACCTCCACTCCTTAATGCAGACTATCACCTATTTGTCTTTTTCATATGAATCTGTCTTTATGCATTTGTAACATCACATAACAACATGGAATAGTTCTTTATAACCATGAGCAGGGGGAGGAGCGGCATTGCTATTACTGATATTACTTAAGTTAATTTTCTGTTTAATTTCTTAAATTAACACCTGAGCTGTGTGTAAAATTGTAAAAATTGTGTGTAGGTATTTGACTGCGTTTAGCAATGGACTTCTGTTATAAATTGTTGTATAAACATAGCCCCTTCAAGGCAACATCATTCATGCATTAAGCTTTTTTATGAGTACTCCCGGTCACCCTACACCATCCACACAAACCAAAGAGACTAGCTTCTGGGCAACATTAGCAAATTTTGTAACTCACAATACATAGTCTGTTGAATGTTTAAAGTATCTCAAAATGAAAGCAGCATAGATAGCTTACTGAGACCCACTGAACATGATCTTTGTTTTAGCATAGTGGTGTTACAAGTGTTTCACACCTGGCATCTAGCCCCGTTTTTGGATTGCATGATACAACTCAAAGTTGTCCTTCAGCGTGACCTTGAGGATAAGCAGCAGTCTTGGAGACATGGAATGCAGGACATGGGGCTAAATTTTGTGGAAAAGGGCGCACTGTGTTTCCACTGCAGCACCTGCAGCTTCCTGCATACAAAGAAAGAGGTTTTCAGTAAACAACTCAGATATGGGGGCAGGTCGGGGGGAGGGAGGCGAGTGAACAGCGATAAAACAAATGGTTTTAATAGTTTGGAAGTATTGTGCCACAGTGTTATATCACATCATGACGTATTGCAACTTCCACGTAAAGTAGTTTATGTGCTATTTTGTATATGTGCCTTCAGAAACACTTTTAAATGTTTTTTAGCATCTTTATCAATATTCAAAATGATTTATCTGTCATGTGAAACATTTTTTTCTTTCCATAATGTGATGAAATGTGTTTCAGTCTTTGTTTTAATAAATTAAACACTTAGAAGATCAGTGACATCAAGTCACATTCTCAGAAAGCAGGCTAAAGTTGTTTTTGCATGCTCACCCTGCTGCAACAGCCTGGCTAACTGGTTTGTCCAGCCAAACCTACATGCAACACACGGTCATTTGAAAAGAAACAACACTCTTCTGATCTTATGTTTACAGCAAAAGCAGGCTACCTCAGTTTAGGGTTTATGGAAAAAAGCTAGATAAGGTTTCACTTAATTTATTTGTGTATGCTTGTGTGTTGTGCCATAGTGCCATGTACTAGATAAAATACCTAAATTAGAACCATAAATACATATATTGGAAACTTTGTATCTTGAGGGATTTTCTTGCCAAAAAAGTTAATGGAAAAGTAAAAGTAAATATAAATCTCTGGCTACATTTGTTTGGATTTTCAAAGCTGGCCTGTTGTGTTTTACATGAATAATAAATGAGGAAGAAAGAAAATTAAAAATTACATGTTTTGCTCTCTGTGAAACATCCTTATTTGATCAGTATTTCAGGGCTAGTGGTCTGAAATAATGGAGGTCTTTTGACAATAATATGACTATACTGTTGCTGTCCTAACAAACCACATCTCCAAAATGGTAACTTTACAGGAGAAAGCATAAACATGTTTACAGCTAGTGTTATGTTACAACTTTTATTCATTGCTGTTTTACCATTAAAAAACAACACAGTGGAGGTTTCAGACGACAGCAAAGATTAGACAGTGAAACAGTACTCTGTAATTAAACTATTTTAAAATAATGAAAAACATCCACACTTAGCTATGAGTAACTAGAGTGTACTACAAATGCCACAAGTAATCTCTAAGATATATATGGTACCACAGCATGGGCAAATGTTCACATTATCACATTCCACAATATCAGTCCCAGGTTGAAATTCAGTGAAAGTCAGTTCAGCCAAAATCCAAACATTGCAGAAAGCATAAATGTAAGGTAATCTGTGTTCGTAAATTGAGTTTGTGATGAAGGACAAGGTTCATATGAATTGCATCAACTACGCTCTATGAAGTTTTGTAGCGGCCCCTTACTATGAAATTACGAATCATCCTTAGCTACTGAAAGTTCTGAATGCCTTTTCATATCAACAGCATAAATCCCTTTGTCATTAAGGACAATCTGTCCTTAATGAATAAAAAACTAATTTTGCATGTGAGTTACTGTTTCTTTCTGGTGGCTGTTCCAGCGTATATCCTTAAAATATCCTTATCCTTACGGGGATGGTGAATACTCCATTGAGACACTCCTTATGATTTTTAGAGAGTGTGTGAGATCGTTAGGACAGCTGACCATGCAGAGCTGTTCATCATTCATCTTGAGTTTCCTTCCCAATGCAGCATGACCAAACCACTTCCTCTCCTAATAGTCTCAATAGGCGTAAGTCAGAGGTCACCCAAGAGTTGTACAGCTTCCCAAATTTCCCAGCCCCATTAATTGGTCCAGACCGAAAATAATGTTTTCCATCGTTAAAAAAAGAAAAGAAAAAAAAAAATTCCATCATAGGGCTTATTTTCACTACCCGTCAGTTTCTTCTGTCACAGCTTGAAGATGGAAAGTAGTTTCTGCTGCAGAACTTCCCTCATCAAGAACTGAGTGGGCAGCTGTCCATGTAAAATAGATATTCATGTTCTTGAGTTTCAAATAATCAGATATCAGTTCTCAATACTGGATTAATCAACCATCCTTCTTCTCCAGTTTGTCTCTGTAATTTCTAAGGTAGAAAATAATCATATTGTTGACTGACTGATCACAGAGGGCAGAAGTTCCACTTTGGCATTACCTCCAGACTCCATCTGGTAAGCCTGTAAAAATGAAAGTAAATAAATTAAGTGATTCTGTTATATAAATGAACACAAAGTTTCCAGCTTTCCATATATTCATAACTAAAATACCATTCCCAGTTATCTGGCCACAATCCAGATAAGGTAAGAGAGCTGATGTCTGTAAGCATGATAGTAAGTCTGTGAACATGACAATGAGTTTGTTCCTAACATCTGACATTTACCGATTTACTTCTGCTCTCTGCAGTGTTTTAGGTCTGTGTCTGAAGGGGAATGAGTAGAAATTGTAAGTGAGATGGTCCTGATAAACCTGCCATTCATTAGTATCCAATATAATGACTTCAAACGATGTCAAGGAATAAAAATAAAAGCTGGGAACAAACAGTAGTTTGCCTTCAAAAGCCTTGCAAATTGTAAGTCATGTAACTTACATGATGATTCTCGCCATGGCTATTGGAGTCAGTAGTTCTTGGGGAGAAGAAGGGGTCCTGTTGACTGGCACTCTCAATGCGTGCCCGTCCAGGGTTACTATCCTCCACCCCATTGGCCTTGTGGACACAGAGGACTTTCTGGAAGCTCTGCTTAAAGTTGTCAGACAGGAAGCCATAGAGAATAGGATTGGCACAGCTATTCATATATGTCAGGATAACACTGAGAAAGTAGACACCATCCATCTCGGTTGGGAGGAAGACAAAAACATTGATAATGTTGAGGATGAAGAACGGAAGCCAGCAGAGCACAAACACAACCACAATGATTACCACCATGCGTGTCACCTTCCTTTCTGATTTGCGTCGTTTGGCGAGTCCTGCTCGGGCTCCAGCTGACTTTACTTTGACAACAATGAGGAGGTAGCTTATGCATATGACCAACAAAGGGCAGAAGAATCCTAAGATGGCAGTGTAAAGTATGAAGGCCATTGACCACGTAGTCCTTGGTTCTGGCCAGCTTATGTTGCAGGTGTTATGTCCAGCTTGAACATTTGCATAAATGATGACTGGAAGAGCCAAAATACAGGACAGAACCCAAACCATACAGTTTATGACCTTAGCAACATTTGGCCGCCGCCATTTTGCACTGCGGATGGGATGAACCACAGCCATGTAACGGTCAATACTCATCACCGTCAAACAAAAGGTGCTAGTGAACTGGCTGACGGTGTCTGCACACATCATAACACGGCACAGAAAGCTGCCAAATGGCCAGTAGTTGAGTAAATTGTGAGTGGTTTGGAAAGGAAGTCCAAGTACATACAGCTCATCAGCTACTGCCAAGTTTAAGATATACATGTTGGTAACCGTCTTCATCTTAGCATATCGCAGAACCACAAAGATAACTAATGTATTCCCAGTCAAGCCCAGTATGAACACAATGAGATAAATTACAGCCAGGATCTTGTTACTGTCACTATCAATGCTTGCGGTAAGAGACATATTTATGTCTTGATCATGGAGGAAAGATTGGTTCAGATAATCAAAAACAGATGTGTTCCCCTGGGTCTCCATCTTTGAAACACAGTGAAGGTTTGAAGAACAGGAAGTCTTGTGGCTGGGCAATCAAAGTTCTAGAAAAAAGATGCAGAGGTTATTATGCAATTAGAAATATATATATATATATCATTATCACTGTCATGACAAAACCCTTTATCTCCAAAATAGTAAAGAATGAAATACAATGTAAAGGCTAGCTGGTAGGGATGTAACCATTGGCAGGCCTGAGCCTACCCAGGTTGATCACAG
Source organism: Piaractus mesopotamicus (assembly GCA_023558415.1). Classification (NCBI taxonomy): domain Eukaryota; kingdom Metazoa; phylum Chordata; class Actinopteri; order Characiformes; family Serrasalmidae; genus Piaractus; species Piaractus mesopotamicus. Next base: position 3,037 of record JAILXH010061947.1, on the reverse strand, counting down.
GATTACCCAGTGAAAACGGGGAAAAATACTTATTAAGCTGAATTTTTAAAGATCTGATTTGTTTCTTAAAAGTGCTGTTGCTGTATTACATCAAAATCACAACCAAGATCTCCACCAAGCTCCACCTTATTTTCTCAGACCTCAAATCACTGTCTAGCAACTGTCACTATCTGCCATTGCCTTAAACCAGTTTAGTTTGTTATCAGCATCTGTCATGTCCATAACTAGCATGAGAACACCAAGGTTTCAGGACGGTTTAATGAGACTCAATAAGGAAACAGCGACAAAACTACCCAATCAGCAGTGACTGGTTCTCGGCTGACAGAGGTTTGGGCATAGACTAAATGTACATGCAAGGTAATATTGGCTGACACACAACATAGCTATGATAAAAATGTGAGCTTATGAGAGTAATTAATAGATTATGCTTGTAAAATGCAATTGACGTAAAATGAATGTAAACATATCACTTGATTTATTATTGGTTTCAACATGCATTTTCAGGAAACATTTTTATGTCGACCATGGCATGCGCAGACGATGGTTAGGTTTAGGTTTTTCAAGTTTGCTTTGTTGCTTTTCTCTCTGAACATCTTAACTGCCTGATTTTAACTTAATAGTTATGTCCTCTTCATTGGGGAAAAGTTGTGCCTGTTGTGAGCACTGTCAGATGTGTTTTTTTGTGAATCCGGCATTGTGGTTGATGTGCATACAGTCTTGTTATTGTGTTGCAGTAGGGCAGAAGCATTGGAAAAAATATAATGATGACTGCTCCACTGTCTTTAACATAAAATTACTCAAATATACACTATGTATAATATCAAATCTATTAGTGTTTCATTGTCAAGTCATTCTAATCTTAAAACTGAGTTATAGCTGTGTCCTTCCAACAAAAAGTGTTTCCTAAGTTGTCACAGACATAATGTTCCCCTTCAAAGAGACACTTATATTCAACCAGCTACCCGAACCTTAGCTGCTTTAAATTTTTTTTTTCTTTAACCAATGGAAATATTTCTGAGGTATATAGAGTAGTGATGCATTGATACCTACAAGTACATTTTTAGTAGCTACTCCTCGAAACCAAGTCTGATATCATACTGAGTAACCTACACAGAATTAGTAGTTGTTAGTGTAAATTAGAGCAATGTAGCCAACCTTAACAGTTAAATACTTTAAATCTAGCTCATTTTAAATGATATACATTAGCTAGGTATGCTACATTATTTGGATCGAGTAGCGCTGCAGTGAAGAAGACCGGGTTTTGTTCTTTGTCAGAAAAACTTCTATACAGCTGTCTCTTTCACCAGCAGATTTTGTCTGATCGAATACATTCTGATTATAGATTATGACTGAAGTGTTTGTATGCATGCACACTACTGACAACATGCACACTACAAATAATCCGATCCAAAATTACGTCCATGCGTAGAGTACCACTAAGTGTAGACGTTACCATGACAACAAGCATCATGTGAGTCCAGTCATACGAGTAGCAGTGTGTTACCTTAGCCTATTTACTTTAAACTTATTGCAGACTCAGAAAAAGATACTTCACATGTACTTATTAAAGAAGAAGCGAGAGGAAGACGTTATGTTGACACATCAGCTCGACACCAGTCACACCTCCATCTTTTAAAGTTCAAAGAATAAACTTTGTCTCCTCTGCAGACCAGTTTCTGGCTCCCACCATGTTGAACTTTCACTATGATGCAAATGCACAGGCGCAAAACATACTTGAACTTTGCAATTGGGAATGGCATCAGTTACAGTCATCTACATGGCTACTATTGTTCTTTTAAACTGATATTTTACAGGATTATCCACCTCGTTCGATCTGATAGAAATTGTATTTGGAAAAGTCTTATTCAGACTAGTCTATTTTGATTGAGGTGGACGTATTCTATTCCAATTGAACTATTAGTTGGATTATTAACGGATTATCAGGCTGCATGTAAACATGGCTAGTGACAGCTGGAATCATATCCAAGGCTAACGCATCCAGGGAGCTCACTTGTGAAGTTTTATGCTTGAAGAATTATGGTTGGCTGTTTGAGCAGTAGCTGAATGCCCATAAAGTCAAGACAACATTGTGTGATTTTAGAAATCCTTTTATTTGGTGACTCGCACTATATGTCTATAATCGCACTATAATCGTAGGCTTTGTGTTTGTATAAAAATGCTCTGTCCATGAACAATTTCAATAAAGCTTTTTCACTCAAAATAACATGTAGCGCATGGAGTACGGGAGCATAGAGGAACTGCTAACACTGAGCACTGAAGCTAAAGCAGGTGGTAATATACATGGCAGGACAGCAAAGTCTCTCTGCAGCCTATTTTACAAAAAAAATGAATATATTAATGTTCATATCTCACTGTTCTATGTGTCACACGGCATCAGCTGGTGTCGGAATGTTGGTATCGATGAGTTTTTAGGAGTATGAGTAAATAAGCACGATTTTGGCCCGATACCCAATACCAGTATTGGTATCGGTGCATCCCTAAATTAGAGCTAAAATAATCGACTTGCATTAAGGACAAAGTAAAATGCAAATAAAGGAAAAACAAGAGTTTCCAAAACTGGATTTCAAAAAATGATTGAAAAACACAGAGAATATGGGACTCCTAACAGCTGTGCAACACCTGGTAGAAAAGGCCAAAAGAAGAGAGTTTGCATCTGAAAAGTCTAAATTTGGAAATTTTAAATTGGGCTGACATGGATTGTGAGTAGCAAGCTGTAACAACGGTAAAGGGTGCACTAAATACTGGTATTTTATGCAGTTGCTGAGGCTTGTGTATATTTTTTTCTGCTTTTTAACTGATACTGAAAAATGAATAACTTAATACATAATGGCTGGAATGGATTTGACTGGCCTTTTGCACATATATTAATAGGCCCCTGTCTCTCTTTCTCTCTCTCTCTCTCTCTCTCTATTCCAGACACAGAGTAACGCTTGTCTTAAACACAAAAGTGTTTATATATATATATATATATATATATATATATATATATATATAGAGTAACGCTTGTCTTAAGTAA
>JAILXH010061931.1:7020-20425 GCA_023558415.1 Piaractus mesopotamicus | reverse complement strand
TGTGTGTGTGTGTGTGTGTGTGTGTGTGTGTGTGTGTCAAATGGAGCAGACATGGAGCTTGTTGTCTCTGATGTGTGACCGGAGAGCGAGCGAGGAGCAAGAAAATAGAAAACCTGGAGCGGAGTGAGTTCGGAACACTTTGAGCAAGAAGAGGAAATGTCTGCTGCTCCACTCCACTCACATTCTCTGGAGGTCGGTGCTGAGCAATGTTAGTTTATTTTTTAGCTATGTAGCTAATTCTAACATTTTTAGCATGCATGCTTGGAGAATGAGTCTTTTTGCTTTGCTATTTTGACTCGCGTTAAGAACGTGCAGCTTTGCTGAACTCTACACATGCTTCTGTGTAACTGTAGACACAACAGCTGCCCTGTGATGGACTGGTGACCTGTCCAGGGTGTTTCCCACCTTACGCCCAATGACTGCTGCGATAGGCTCCATCTCCCCCCGTGACCCAGAAGGATAAGCGGCTTCGAAAATTTGCGTGCAGTACTGATTCAGCGCCACAACCAGTGTTAGCTACTAAGTAAATATAACTATTATGTAAAGTTGCTAATCGGCCAATGTGGACACTTTAAGTTTGTATTTTAATAAAAAAAAAAGTTTAATACAATGAAGAAGAAAAGACAATTAAATCATTAATCACAATTATTTATTTGACTTTCAATCATTAGCTAAAATGTCATGATTGTAACAGCCCTAGTTTACTGTTCTCGAATGAAACAGGTCTATCAAATCAGGCCTATAAAACCGTTACACACCATTATACACCGTGTTTGGAGCGAGTTGGATGTGTCTTCTGAAAACCCAGGTCATAAACTGATACACAGCTTTTATGTAACCCTAAGGAAACTCTCTCTCATAAAACCATCCCTGCTCAATCTAGAAGCTCTGTCCTCACAGCTAAACTGGCTCCTTTACCTTTATACGTGTTTCGTGTCCTGAGGTTACGAGCATTTGGAATCGAGTGTCTTGCTTCCTGCTGTGATGGTTTTGTAAAAATGAAATAAACATTATTTTCCCCTTACCCCAAATGTTGATCAGCCAAGACATGTTTGGTGTCCCAAATGAGTTTAGTTCTGCGCTAAAACACATGCTGCTAGTAGGGCTGCCCAGAGGTGAGTAACCTAAATCAATACTCAATTGAAAGAATTGATACATGAGTAAAATAATGACTGCAGGAAAACTAAAAGTTTCCCAAAAAACAACCTGAGCAGAAGTGCAAGAGTATCAGGCCAAAAAACTACTTAGAAATGCAGTGGAATGTCTTATGAATTCCAGCATCCATCAGCGTAGGAGAAGTTTGGCTCTGTTCTTCTCTTTTTAGTTATTTGGGTCTAAAACAAAATGCTGAAGTTCTAAAGTCAGATGTGTGAACAATCAAAAAATAATGAAATTAAACACAAAAAAAAAGGAGTTAGTAACTAAAGACGATGGCTAAAATGTAACCATTCACATTTAGTTAGTAAAAAGTAGATTCCTTTACTCACTAATATACATGAGTAGAAGTAAAAGTGCTAAGATTTAAAAAAAAACTCAAGACGGTACAAAGCCATCAATATTTTACTCACGTACATGTACTACCCACTTCTGGGGTTGCCAGATTTTAAGCCATGCCAAAAGCAGACTGCCTTTGTCTTTGATTTATGTATTTGTTTGTTTGTTTATTAAGTTGCATCTTTTAAACAGCCTGATAACTGTCTGGTTTATTACTGTTATTATTATGTTAGTAGTTTTATTCATACTTGAAGGAAATACATGAATAATACTTGCAATAAAACATTATAGGTTAAATTTGCAAAATGCTGTCCAGTCTTATTTTTTTCTGCCTTTGCGTAACACATAAAACCATTGTTTATTCTCTGAGTTTTCGGTATGTATGTATACTTGCTTTTTTAAACTAGCTGTAATTAAGAAGTAACAGGTTCATCCCCAACCCTGTCTTTGGTGAAGTGCCAGTATCTCATTGTGATTATAACACCAATTATACCAATTATTGAGTTTACATTATTAGATTTTGAGACAATTATGACACAAAAACTAGTCGACAAAAGCATTCATTCACACTCTGCAAAGAAAAATAGCTCTGATCCAGTGCTGCTGCATATAAAGTCTACTGAAGAAAGTATGACCGCAAAAACTTCAGGATGTCTACACCGGAAACGCAGGGCTGCCAGCTCTCGCACACTGGCTGTGAGACCCACACAGTTCAGTCTAATCTCATGTTCTTTCCCCACACTCGACATTTCTCACACATTTTTACAAAACGACCTACAGATGAATCTGAACGATCACGTTTCCTACAACTGCTCAGCTTTTACTGATAAAAACACTCTGGACTAGCAAATGGGGGGTCATTTAAATGGAGAGCACGCTAGCTTGTCTGTCACTGCCGGTCCACGCGTGTTTTAGATCAGTGTGGGCAGAACCGGTATTCATAGCAACAGGAAACCAATGAGGAAGTTCTACGGAACTACAACTCACACCTGCGCTGCATGAAATGAACACTTGTGCACTTGTGTGTCAAAGTAGAGAAAAACTTTCACTAATCGCACAACAAATGGACAAGAACTTAAAAAAAAAGGTAGACGAGCGACTGAGTCAGTAAACTAAACATGATCAGTAGTGGCATTTCTGATTACACACAGCAGCATTTGCTGCAGATTGAACGCGGTTCAGTCTTACAAGCTAAACACGAAGCAGTGCTAAAAGGAGGCTATTCATATGCATTTTTCACCGAGTAGCTGTTAGCTTTGAAATCTGTTCTCATCAAGTGCAGCCAGGTGAAGAATATGACAGCGGGGCCGACTTCTAGCCTCTCTCACGCAGCATCACTCTCGCAGACGAATCTTTCGCACAGATCCAGTCTCGCACACAGTCTCTCCGACTCTTTTACATGTTAAAGGTTCACTCCTCATATTTCCTCACACATCTTCTGTCATATTAGGCACTTAACAGATACAGAGTATAACAATGTATTAACTGAGGCATTTGCTAAACGTCACTTGAACACTTAATTTGGAAATAAACTGCAGTACCGGCTGGTTAGTCGACCAAAAATTTACAGCTCATAATAAAAACGAATAAAAATGTGTATCTACTGCTTTGCACACAGGAGCAATAATGACCAATATAACTTTAATATGCTGGTGATTTCTAGCATTTATACCTTATAACTGTGCCACGTTGGATATTATGGACGTTATTTACTGTTATAGGCTATGCTGTGCTTGGCTACTTTTGTGCTTCAAACAGGCTGTGTTCATACACTAATCCCCCAATTCACATAGCAGTCCTCCTTACATTCAAAGCTGAGGGTACCACTACTGACGCAGGACTCCCAAGAACTCGTACTTCTCTGATCAGAGTGATGAGAAGCTCTTAGATTCAGGGCTAAAAACTGTAGCTGGGTGTCAGATTTGTTGCTGGCCAACCCAAAATGTGGGGCAGGCGTTTGCACCTTTAAGAGAGTCATTTCGCAACTGGCGATCGGCAGGACAACTGTCCAAAAGCCCCAATGACACACACACATTCACGCTGCCTCCCTGCCGAAACTCGCTTCCACCTCTTTGCCACCCCTGGTAAAACCTTCTAGATCTGCTGTTACTCAGGAAGGAATAATGCTTAGCAAAGCCCTCACAATTATAGTTCTTTGTTAAACTGATTTTTTTTATTGTACCATGTTAAGATGGAAATTTGAATATATACATATATATATATATATATATATACACCGATCAGGCATAACATAATGACCACCTCCTTGTTTCTACACTCATTGTCCATGTTATCAGCTCCACTTACTATATAGGAGCACTTTGTAGTTCTACAATTACAGACTGTAGTCCATCTGTTTCTCTGCATATTTTGTTAGCCCCCTTTTGCCCTGTTCTTCAGTGGCCATGGACCCTCACAGAGCAGGTACTATTTGGGTGGTGGATCATTCTCAGCACTGAAGTAACACTGATGTGGTGGGTGTGTGTTAGTGTGTGTTGTGCTGGTACGAGTGGATCAGACACGGCAGTGCTGCTACTGAGTGCTGACTGACTGGCATTACTGCTACTGAGTACTGATTGGTTGGCTTTACTGCTACTGCATGCTGATTGGTTGGCATTCCCTCTACTGAGTGCTTACTGGTTGGTGAGCGGAGCAGCTCATTGGCTGAGAAAAGCGCTTTGTGCTCACTGACGTCATGAACGTACACGAGGCACCAGGTACTATAATGAATTCAAAAGCAAACAGAAATATAACAGCGGTGTTAAAGTGTTTTATGCAGTTTTGTGTTCAGGATATGAAAACATTCTTTTATGTAAACAACATTCATAAACTAGGATTGAGGAGTGAGACATTTTAGCGTTCAGCTGAGATTTTTAGAACGGAGCTCAAAACCGTATTTATCTGGTCTAAAATTGGACACCTGGTGACCTTGTTTGCGAGGCTAACACAGCTAACCCAGCTAACATAGCATGATGCAAACCCTTTGCAACCCAGCCTCAGTAAAGGCGAGGAGAGCAGGGATGGTTGGCACAATCTTCATTCTCTGCTGTACATCCTAAGCAGACCGAGCGTTAGAAAAACCCAACTTAGCAGCAAATGAAATCTAATCATCTTAGCTAAAAACAGAACCTTTCAATGTCAGAAATATTTCCTCGACAGAGTCCATTCATGACTAAATTCATGTTGTCTGAACAAACTGGAGCTCTTGACAAAATGAATGAATGCTTGTTCAAAAGGTCAATCATTTTCATGCTATATTTTTGTGAGAGCGCCCCCTACTGACCTGGAACTTGGACTGTGCCAACCAACCCTGTTCTCCCCTAAAGCCTCCATTACATTAGCTACATTAGCCTTGTAGCTCCAGTGTTGTATATGGTCTGAAGAAGAACCTTTTTGAAAGAGATTCTATATAGTACCAAATAGGGTTCTTTGACTGCTACAAGCTTGTATTTCATGGTCATATCTAGGGCTGTCGATAACCACAACCTTGAAATACCGCGCTATTGACCAGCGAACCGCAGGGGATGGCAAGTAACCGCCACAACCGCAATGTTCACGTTTTTCTCTTTTTTCATGATGCAAAGCCGTTCTTGTTTTACACTGCAGTGCACGGGTAACGAATAAATAAATTGATAATGCAAACAAGAGTTAAGCGTGTATTTTTTCCCGCCAACTGTCTGTTCGCATCCGGTGCTGCTGTCAGTCTTCGTTTTTTAAAGATGGAAACAATGGCAGCTGCTCTGGTCGCCAAACCAAATGCAACTTTGCCAGTTTGGGAGCATTTCAGCTTTCAACCAAATAAAAAACGGAAAGTCAGCCAATTTCGACGAGGCAACATGGAAAGTTTGTGCTAGATAGGTCGCTGTGAAACGGGGAAATACATCGAATTTGAGGTCTCACCTAGCTACCTATCATCCAGCTATCAAATCCACCAGCACCAAGTCATGGAGCAGCCTCAAAAGGCACAGCTCAGGCTGGTTCCAGCTGACAGTTAGAAGTGGCTTCGCGCCACCTTTGTGCGAGTTGCCAAATGCAACCATGAAAGTAAGAGGCAAAAAATGCCTTACAGCCGCTGTTACGCAGTATCTGGTTGAAGAGATGATTCCATTTAGCACGGTGGAGAAGCCTGCATTCAAGTCAATGCTTCAAAAATTTAACAAGCAGTATGAGTTGCCCGGCAAGACCTACTGCTCAGAGATCGCTATCCCAAAAATGTACAACACTGTATAGGCACTGGTCAAAGGTGAGCTCGAAAAGGTCGACTACTTCTCTGCCAGTACTGATATGTGGTCAAGTGTCAATATGACTCCTTACATGAGTCTAACTATGCATTATCTGACCACGGACTGGGCTGTTACATCACGTTGCCTCAAAACAGTGTTTATGCCCCCAAACTACACGTCTGACAATATTTCGGAAGCTCTCTGTCATGCATTTGATGAGTGGTCCCTGAATGCAAAGAAGCTGGCTTGTATGACGATGGACAACGGGGCAAACAAGGACATTAAAACACAGGACTAAATTGTACTTTATTCTTTATGGTGAAGAAAAGGTTTCGTTTTCATTCATTTTTACCAGATCTCGTTTAGCTTTGCACTTAAAAGATTTAGCCTAAACAATCTGCTTTATTGATTTTCATTTCACAATGTATGTCTAGGGTAGGCTATAGGCTAGGCTTAATACTTTTTCCTTAAAGGACAAAAAAAAGGCGTGCGTTCTTACTGCACCCCATTGCATAAAATAAACAAGTATTTAATTTGTCTTTAAACTGTGTTGTTGTTGTCATTTAAAAAACAACAAAATACCTAATAATAACCTACCAATAAAACTTATTTATATAGCACCAAAATCAGGATAAATTACGTAGTTTGCAAAATAAATAAATAAATAAATAATACCGCATATCGTGCCAAGCTTCACTTTGGCTTTGCCTTTTCTTCAGGAAATGCAGAATACGTGTCAAAACTAAAATCAAAATGCAGTGTTTACATCCTTATTTCTTTTTCATAGCAATCGGCTGCATATCTGACAAAATGAAAATGAAAATGCGAAATTGATAAATCAACAGCAACGGGACAGTTTGTGTTTCAGTTTTTGGCGTGGCTTCTTTGGCTTTAAGTGTCCGAATAAAAAGGCAAACGGAAACGAACACAGGCGCCACCTGCTGGTGATTTACTTTTCATTTCCACTTTACTTTTTCGTTTTCAAGTTAGCCAACATATAAATATATATTAATTAACAATAGGTGGGGCTATGGGGTATATTTTAGGACATCCTCAGACGTCAGAGTCAGAACAGCATCATTCCTCGACTAAATGACATTGCTTCTCGGGAAAAACAGTGTCATGTCTCAGATGTGGTGTAACTGAACATCAGACCAAATGGCCTCAGAAAAAAAGATATCAGATCAAACGCATGCTTGGTCGAGCATATACTGGTTCATATAATGTAAAAAACCATTGTGTATTCTCGATATAAATGCCATTATAACATTTGCACAGTGTTTTGAGGGGTAAATGAAATCAGATATGGCTCTCCTCTCTCTACAGTACCACAAACCACTACCACAAAGTTGTCAGCTGCGTAGGTGTCCTCTACTTCTACTGATTGAGGCAAATTTGTGTGACGCTGTTTGATCTGATACCTTTTTCTGAGGCCGTTTGGTCTACATTTTAGTCTTGTTAAAACATTAAAATTGCTGTTTTCTTGAATTGTTAGTCTGTATAATTTCTGTCTTCCTGTAATAAAACATAATAAATACCTAAATAGTGTTTGCAGTATATGAGTAATGGCACCATTAATGGTTAACAGAGTACTTGAGTTCCCATGCACATACTGAAAGACACCAGTGTTTCATATGAAATCAGGTATTGAATTTTGAATCCCTAATGTTTGGGGTTTCTGATGTTGGGGGGAGGGTGGTGAATTTGAGAAGAATACTGGTTGGTCACGGAGGGTAGAACTTCAATGCCTTGCTGACCTGCTATCTCCATGGTGCATCAAGAGGAGTCACAGCATTTGAAGAGGAGCAGTTTACGAGGCACACAACAGATTTGTTCCAAGTGAGTATCATGTTTAGAAAAATAAGGATGGTTTATTTGAAGCTACTACAACAAGCATAATATATTCATTTGTCTTGTGAGTCACTCACTGGAGCACAGTCTACAGCCAGATATCAAGAGTGGTCATGGTTTGTCGACAACATTCACCCAGTTTTCATCCTACAAACACATTTAAAATGGCACACATAAATTACTGTATTTGTTTAAAACAGTCCAATACTGGGTTAGTGGGTCATCTATTATTCTTGATTCTCTAAAATAAAGCTACAGTAATACAAACGCCAACCAGAACAGACTTGTCCATTTACTGCGGCTAAAATAGCTTATTTACAATCTTCTACGCAAAGGAACTTGCCGTTAGTTAAAGAACAAACTGGTACGTGCTAGCCATCACTAACCAAACTAATGAGAAAAAGAAAGAAGAAAAAAAAACAAACAAATGAACAGAACGAACTCATTTAATCGATTGTGCTTTTTAACCCACAAAACCACTTCGTTGTTGAAATGGAACGTTTTTCGTAGAGGCACCAATAGAAGTGCTAACATTGGTTTAATTTAAGAACTTCTAAAGCTATGACTAGGACTGGAAGTACAAACAGTATCTGTATTTATATATTTATAAAGTTACACAATTCCATTCCACGTCCACATCAACTAGCACGCTTTCTTTTGCACCTTCTGTCTCTCTTCTATCAGTCCTCTGTGAGTTTCCATGCAAAGCCCTTAAGAACTACAGAACTGGACGGACATTTTTATTTTCTGTCCGGTCGAACCACGCGAGCCTCTAGTCCGTTCTTTTTATCTGTGATCTACAAACGCAGGGAAATGTTGGATATGCACACAGAAGGGCCTCTTTGTCTGAATATATTCGGCCTGGTGCTGGGGTCAGTCACTGCGGAAACCATAGACGAGGACTAGTGGTCAGACTGGCTCTCTCGCGCTGTAGTCTCTTGGGTTTTCTGGCGGCTGGCTGGTCGCTGAGGTCCGAGTTAAACAGTTACTTCGGTCTTGCTGCCTGTGCGGTAGTGGTGGTGGTGCTGCTGCTGCTGGGCGGCTGGAGGGACGTAGTGGAGCTGCTCCACGGTCTGCGTGCGGCGCGAGGCGAACGCTTGCCTCTTGGTTGCCGTCTGGTTCGTGCTTACGGTGTTGTGCGCGACGGCGGCGGCGGCGGCAGCAGCAGCAGCGCTGTTGCTGTTCGAGGCACTGGGATGCGAATGCATTTTGGTCATCTTGTAGCGATCCATGACCGGCGTGGTGGGCATGAACACGTCCGTGTGGGATATGGCTCTGGACATGGACCTGTCGCCGTGGAAGCTGGAACGCTTGATGGACATCATCTTATCAGGGGACAGCAGCGGGTCCTGTGAACGCAGCCGGTCCTGTGAGTACAGACGCTCCTGCGAGTAGAGGCGCTCCTGGAAATAGGGGGTTGGTATGGTTATTGTAATAGACAGATATAAGAACTCATCTTTAGCCGCATTATTTACACATGGGGAATATATTATTATTTAAGGGATATATGATTTTAATCCAGTATGAATCTGCAAAGTCTGTTCAGTAATAACTGTAGAGTGAATGGCCTTCTGTAAGTGGCTGAACCTGGAGCAACCTCAGTAATAGTGGTAATAGTAATAATAGCTTATTATTATTGGCTTATTATGTGTTTATTAATAAGACACAAAGTAATATGCTAACAAAGCCCACTAATAGACATGACCATGCAGAGTGTTATTGTTGTTCTCGAGTGTGTTATCGTGTCACGCCGATGTTGCAACTCTCTGTGCTAGTTTAGGAAAATTACACAGATACATTATCTTGTATGAATCCATCCAATCAAACCCCTTACAGATTACATCATTCAGTTCAATTAATCCAGCTCCAATATTGCTTTGGTACTGATTTACACTCTCAGGGTTTTCAACAAGCCATGTGTAGTTTAAGACAAAAAATGAAATAATTTATGTATCATACTGTAACTTTTTAATAGGTATTGCTTCATCAGATGATATAAGCACAGACAATATCAGGTCTCATGTTTAGCATAATGGCATCACACATTTGTACAGTGTAAGTTATGCAAGTTATTGTTCTTTTGTTCATGTGAGCAAATAAACAAATGGTAAACTTTCAGTGTTAAAGAATAGTTTGGTGAAAAATCTGACTCATTTTCCACTAATACCAGATACAGATCAACCAAAATATGTTCGGAGCTCAGATTTTGCTTCTTTAGTTTACAACTGGAGCTATGAGGTTAATGTTGCCAACAAACTCTAGAACCCAGTAGTCACACACACACAGATACACACACATTTTCTAAGCCGCTTATCCCAATGGTCACCCAAATAGCCCAAATAATTTCTATAAAAATACATCACCAAAACTTCTTTCAACCAGCTCAAACTGCACCCCAGTCCTCATTAAGGTTGCCCAGACTTGCTGATGAGAACAGTACGACTTACTCTGAACCATAAAAATGAACAAAACTTTAGTGCTAAGCATTTCAGACAACACCAGGACTGGTCTTCATAAAGCAGAGCTTGGATCAAACTCCTCTGTATTTACACTGACGTGCCAAAAGCCATGGGACAGGAACTAGTATCATGTAGGACCCCCTCTAGCCCGGCGAAGTGCAGCAACTCAATGTGGCATCGACTGGGCGGCCACTGCACTGTCCACTGTGGGTGGTAATGCCTTCTCTGACGTATGCCTGGTACACGTGACACTGTAGGTCAAGGAATGTTAAATACCCGCACAACTTAGGAAATGGAACGTCCCATCCACGTCCGTGGCACCCATTATAATGCCTTGTTCAAACTCTGATAATTCATGTTGCCTTGCCATGAGCACGCTGACCAGTGTTCAACCTCACACACAAGATGACACCTTACTACTTACACAGGTGTGGCCGTTCCCAAGCCGTGCCCTGAGAAAACACCACTTCATAATCATTTTACATACTACTATCCAATGACGTTTGGCACATCAGTGTATGATGGTCATTGTCACAAATACTAATTCTTGATCAGCAATTCTACTTCCTAGGTGGTTTGTGAATACAGACCATGTTGTCTTAAATGCCTTCAGTTTTGTTCCTTTCTATAGTTAAAAGTAAGTCTGCAAGTCTGCACAACCTTAATGAAGACCTGCTCTAGCTGAAATCTAAAGAAGCAAAATCTGGACTCCAGATATGTCTCAGCTTATTACCTCTGAAGTAAATGGAAAAGCTGATTTTTAGTCAAATTATTCCTTTAAGTTTTTTATTCATATTTTTATTCAATGTATGGTTGTAGTATGAGAAGAACTAAAAGCCTGTCACAGGGAGGTAAGGTAAAAAAAACAGAAGGTAAAGATGGAAATGTATATCAAGTTAGATTGAAGGTAGGGGGAGCTTCAGGCTGAGCTTTCAAAACTCAGTTTCTCATTGGGACATTTAAATACCTTTCATTATTACAAATGCAGATTTTGTAAGAAAACAACAGAAACAAACGGCCATCCTTACCTGGGAGTGCTGCAGGCGTTCCTGGGACAGCAGACGCTCCTGTGAGTGGATGCGGTCCTGTGAGTAGTGGCGATCCTGTGGGCGCAGGCGGTCCTGTGATATGAGGCGCTCGTGGGATCGCAGGCGCTCAGCTGAGAGCAGCTGCTCGTCAGACAGTATGCGCCCCCCGTACGGGGACATGCCATAGGGGGACATGGCGTAGTCTTGAGCATAGCCACGCTCAGGGGACAGCACACGGTCCTGGGACATGGCTCTCTGGACACGGCGAGGACGCTGTCGTGGAGGCTGCTGCTGCTGCTGTTGCTGGGCCTGCTGACTGCTCTGTGGCTCCTGGTTCATCTGATTCATTTTTATCATGTGAAGAGGGAGGGTGCCTCGTGCTGCTAAGTCGGGAAGGTGCCTCTTGCGGCTGTAGTAGTCATCCACATCCTTGTCCGCTGTGGAATAGTAAAGTCAGGTTACTGGTCAGGCCACTATGGTACATCCAAAGTACCTAACAATCTTCATTACTTTTAATAAGGGTTGGTTTTCATGTGTGATTTGTAAGGCTCTTGCCTGGGCAGTTCATTAAAAAAAAAGTTTCTTTGTAATTTCCCCAGATTCTCACAACGTCCAACGACAGCGTTACCTGACTCAATAACAAGAACGACTCAGCGCACGGCTGTGTCTATTACCAAGTTTAGTTATTACATTACTGTCAGGGCAATTTAAACAGGACTATTATTCCTGATGGAGCTCTGGGTTCACTGGATCACAGATGGCCATTCACTCAGGAATTATTACTGTCAGTCTTGTCAGACTTACATATTCTACTACCTCCCCAGGTAAAATAAATCCAACTCAAACAGAGTTTAACTAATCAACCACTTCAAGGGAAGCATGGCTTCCTCTAAACTGCACTGAAATGGTTAACAATGTATCTGTAGTGTTTGTAAGACATACTGCGATCTTCGCAAACTGTGTCTGATAGACGGCAGTATACACAAATCTGTGTGTGGAAGCCAGAGAAAGCACAGCCCACAGAACCCTACTGAAGCCGGGCTTCAATGCGAGTTAATAGCAGAGTCAAACACATGCTGTTAAAGTGGAGCAAAGATTACAGTTTATTGAACAACAGGCATTCACAATGTCATTTTAGCCTCACTGGAAGTTACTGAGGTGTATGTAATGCTGTAATGTTTTTTGCATATGAAAATGATCTCCATGTTCATCATGTGACGATTGGCGGAGCTCTCAAATGGGCGAGATCTTAAAACAAACTACACTGACACCGTAATGTGTGTGACTGACATCTAAAAATTGTCAGTCATACACATATCACATTAAACATGTTCAGTGGTGTACAAAAATTTTCTTTAATTTGGAAAGTTAACTGTTAAAAACAAGGCATTTAGTAGCTTTTGTTAGTGGGTAATTTAGCAGCCAACATCTAGCTAATCCTCTAAAGTAAGGCTTTCTAGGATTAGCTAGAAAACAGATTCACATTCGAAAGCAGAATCTCCATTTTGAATAAAAAAAACCTATTTGGTCGCAGATAAATGTATAAAATTAATAAATAAATAAATTGTAATATGCTAGTCTTATGCACCTACACAGGTTTAAATGAGTAGGAAATGGAGAATCTGAAAATAGAGCTTTAGACTGATAAATCTCTATAACATCAATCAAGCTATAATGAATGAATACCTAGAATGCCTCGCGTGTCAAAAGCTGTGGTCAAGTCTCCAGACATAAAAGAATTCTAAATAGATAACAACATTATATTGTGTATCATTTCAGAATTGTTCCATAAAAATACCTTGAAGTGTCTTCTTCATGATATTTTAATCTATATTTTATAAGTTATACTTTAATCTAAAATAATATCGACTTAATGTGGTTTGCAAACCTTTTAGTTTATGAGTATTACGTCTTTTGCCTTTAGATGCCACCTGTGTCAGAAAGTATCAGCTGCCCTAGACAGTTAGTAAAAGTAAGCGACCAGCAGCTGGACAGTCGCAACAATGCATGTAAAAGTAATGTGGAAAGAATAAACTGCTGTGTTTGCAAACAGTTTCACTAGCAGGCAAGATGTTTTGCTTGTGTTATTGATTTTACTCTGGATGTTTAAAATGCATGGACTGGAAGAGGGTTTTAAAGTGAAATGCTGTGGACATCACCTTGTTAGTGAATGATTTTGCAGTAATCCAGCACCAAATTTTTTTACATGCTGTCTCTAGGCATGTACTCTCATAAACAAGGATCAGAGAATGAACTGCTCAGTGGCCTTCTTTGATGCCTTTTTTCTGTTCATATTATCTTTCTTTGGTTATCTAAAAAACTAGATTGTGCCGCACAAGACCAAAGGTTC
>JAILXH010061913.1:12441-42979 GCA_023558415.1 Piaractus mesopotamicus | reverse complement strand
TGTAGCTAACAATGTAGCCGAGGGTTTGAAAAGCAGCTAAACAGTGTCATTCTATTTGGTTCTATTGATTTATTCTTTTAGTTTGTAGATGCGAAGCACCTCTTGGACTTAGCTTGTCTGGTCACTCAACTCACTCATGTTTAGTAGGTTGAATATTGCCCATAACTGTGCTATTAGCATTCAAACAGCTGTTGGTGCTTCGCATCAATGACACTGTGTCTTTGTTTCAGAAGAAAAAAGCATGTTCGTGTTTTTAATGTCTCTAGAATATTATCTAGCTGGGTTTCTACTGTGTGGGTGTTAAAGTGAAGTGTTGGTTCATCTATATCCTATTGCAGGGGTTCTTAACCTGGAGGTCAGGACCCCCTCTGATCCCAGGGGAGTGATATGTCTTAAGACATATACCTTATTAAACACAGAGAAACTAATTTCAACAAGTGCATTCTGGCCCTGCTGAATGGCTTGACCTCCAGGCTATGGAAAACGGGATAATTTCAATTATAAATTTCCATTGGTTGAGCTTGTTTCTGAGGGGGGTGGTCTTGATTTGGGGGTAGGGAAGGATTGCAAAATATTTTTAACACCAAGTTTAAAAGGTTAAGAACCTCTTGTTCTATTAGATTCAAATTTACAGTAATATGTATCAGTCTAAGACGACTAAAACTGAAGTTTTCCTGAAATGTGAAACTCCAGACACATCAAGGACAGTTATGCAAGACTTTTACCTGACAGATGTTGGTCCCTAATCAATGTCCATTTCTTGTCTCTGTCAGATCCTGGCTGCTTGCCCGTATGAATGGGGTGGTGTGCAGCTGCTGGTGTGTTCTTGCGTTCGTGTCCTTTTCCTGCCCCTGTTTGTGATGTGCGTGTCTCCAGCACAGCGCCCCCTTCTGTCTCACCCGGCCTGGCCATGTGCCCTCTCCCTACTGCTGGGCATCAGCAACGGCTACCTGGGCTCTGTGCCCATGATCCAGGCAGCGGGCAAAGTGCCACCACAGCAAAGAGAGCTGGCAGGTGAGCTGAGAGACAGATGAAGAGACTCTAGGCATATTTCCATCAAGGTTCTAAACCTTTTGAGGAGCTAAAAAGTTCTAGAAGAACTGCACAGTTGCTGAATTAGTTCCAGTTCTGAGTTCCCTGCTGAAAAGTCCTCAGTTGAGATCAGCTTTTGATACTAGCTGGTTTGATGGTACCCTATGCTGGTCAACAAGCTGTTTAACCTCAGCCGGTTGACCATTATAGGGAATGTTTTCATTTGGTGGTTTAACTGGTGGTATTTCACCAAGTAAGACTTGTACATTAGCCAGATAACTCAAGCCCAAAGCTGAGAACTGTCCAGTAGGAATGTCCCTCAGTTCTTGGCCTATTGGACAGGCTTGACTTTGGGCTCAAGTTATCTGTATTAATTGAGAAATCCTGTTTTGTGAATTAACTCCCCCCCGGTAAGATAATGCTAACCAAGTTAACAGCACTGTTTAACATCTAGATGATTTTACATTTCTTGAATGATGCTTAAAAAATCATGCACTATGTTCACTAATTTGGTGACCATGCGAGATTAAATACAGATACCACGGTATGTTTGGAGATGGCTTTGGGTGGGATCTTATTTGTGTGTTACCTATGAGCAAGTGGTCTCCAACCCTGGTCCTGGATAGCTACCTTCCTGCTGAGCCTAGTTTATGGAAGGTAGCTATCCAGGACCAGGGTTGGAGAACACTGCTTTAAACGAAACTGAGTGGAAACTGTGGTTTACTGGGTCATTTTATCGTTTACCTCAAGAATCTGTCTTTATATTTTGTGTCGTCGTTGTGCTTTATATTCTACCCATTACTCTGAGGTGTTTACAGTATAGGTTCCTGTATAAATGTGACATTACAGTGTAATTTAGTGTCAATATCTTTGCATTTAGCACTTTGTTACTGCAAATAATTATTATACATTATACTGTGTTCTTTATCAGTTTATTAGCTACACATTTCTGTGTAGTTTAGCTAGACGGTCTTGACACATCATCATTTAATTTAGACAATCTTGGTACTTTTTTACTTTTACCAAAAATAATTACACAGCACTTTGGAAATTGTACCCCATACGTACTCCACTGATATCTAGAACCTGCTGGGCATTTCAGTGTATTTTAGTTAAACGGACTCGAAATCGAATCACTAACATACCGAATAATTATCTGGTACTCTGGAGTTTGGACCTCACACTTACCTGGTTAATACCTACACGCTTTAAAAAGATGGTTCTTCAAGGGTTCTTTAGTAAAGACAATTGTCCTATATAGAACCATGAACACTCAAAGAACCATTTGTATGCTTAAAGGGTTCTTTGCATGGTGAAATGGTTCTTCAGATTGATGGAGAATGTGTGTATGGTTCTATATAGAACCTTTTTTTGAAAACGATAACATTCTTGTAACAAGAAAAGAACCCTTTTTTGGTGCTACATAGAATCCTTTTCAAAAAGCTTCTCTATAGAAACATAAACAACACACTCTCCATCAATCTGAAGAACCATTTGACCATGCAAAGAACCCTTTAAGCATGAATAAGCAATGCATGGTTCTACATAGAACTCATGGTTCTAAATAGAGCCATCCCCTTTACTAAAGAACCTTGAAGAACCATTCTTTTTTCCTGGAACTACGACCCAGGAACGTCACTGGTTCCTTCAGTATCAAAAGTTCCTGAAAGGTTCCTGTGGTGGAAGTGCTCCTTTCTCAGACGTGCACGACTGAAGAAGCTCATTTGAACTGAAACAAACCCAGATTTTATTGTTTATTCTTGCAGGGAACACCATGACTGTGTCCTACATGGCTGGCCTGATGCTCGGCTCTGCAGTGTCCTACTCAACCTTCAGCCTGACCTCACGCTCAGCACACACACGCACTCTCAAACTCAACTCAACATTCTCACTGCACAGCTACACACCTGCGTTCTGACACCTCTCACGCCCACTCTGAACACACTCATACACACATACAACCGCACACACTCATTAGCGCTGCAGCAGCGCTGCTAAAGAAACCTGGACGATGTCCACTGTCTGGATCAAATAAACACAATTCAGCCAATTCCTGCTGTGCTGGTTTTCCTAGCTAGTGCCTGTGTCTATTGTAAACCACTTGCATCATCATGTCAGTGAGTACGTGTACATGCACTAATAATCTGATAACTGCAAAAAATCTGATTTTGTCAGTAATCCGATTTTGAGTAATCACATAATGGGAAACCCCAGGTCTACATGAGTCAGACAGTAATCAGCTTTCTGCTTTGCAACCAGCCAGTAAACTCACAGAAGATGACATGGCGTAAACGCAATGTACTGTAAAACTCACACTTCACGCTTTTTTTCTTTTTAATTGCACCACTTTGCCTAAAAAAATGAACATACATCATCCAGAGAATGAAGAATATTTAAATCCTTCATTTCGCCAAGCATGTATTTGGTTTCGGTGTCACTCCAAAAGTGTTTTGCTGTGTCTCGTGGCAACGCTGCTCGCTTATTTCCAGTACAGCAGTCTGTTTTCACACGTGCAAACTGAGAAATACGAAAGAAATCAGAGTAAGAGTTTACATGCACTGAGAAATCGGACTGTATTGAGAAAATACAATTTTATAGACAACCTGCACTCAAAAATCTCCAAACACAAAACAAAATCTCCAAAATGGTCACTTTACAGTTAGATCCATTGTTTTGAAGTAAAGAGTGTAACACTAAGAAATGTCACTACTGAAACACACATTTTCAAGTTTTGTGTTTTATAAAAATGATTTTATGCATGTACAACTGTTCAAAGCTGTGTTTGCTAGTCATGTACTGGCTAGCGTTTTTTGAGTTTTGCTCAAAATTAACTAAAATTGTCACTACAGAAACCTGTTCAAATGACCCAGTAAATAACAATAATGAGAGCAAAACACAGACAAATACATTTTTATCATTTATTTGAAACATTGACTTAATATCTTGAAATAATTACATATTCTTGAAATATTGTTGTGATATCTTTAAATAATGATTTTTCTCACAAAAATAACTACTTAATTTCTCAAAATATTGACTTTATGTCTCAAAATTATTATTTTGAGAAAATAATAAATACTTTTGAGATAGTAAGTCGTTATTTTGGGATAATAAGTCATTATTACAAGATACTAAGTCAATATTTTGAGAAAACTAGTCAAAATGTTTTACATGTTGCTGCCAGAAATAGAGAACAGCAAAGTGATTTATTTCTTCTTTACCTGAAAAATAAACCTCTACACTGAGAAAAAAGACATCTTGGCAACTTAGTCAACTTAAATCTAGTCAGTATATCTAATATTTCTTAGTTTAAAACTGTTGTAAGAATAATATGAAATGTTCTAAACTTGTTTCTAGACATTTTTACTGACTTATGTAATTTTAAAGTTAAACTGTCTCACTTTATTGGCAGATAATTTTGCTTGTTTCAAAAAATTTGTTTGGATTAAACAAAATTGTCTGCCAATATGTTGAGACAATTTCACTTGATAAAATTCATGAAAAAAGTCTGAAATAAGTTAAAATGTTTTATAATATTCATAGAATAATCTTAAAATGAGAAATATTTGATATCAACTTAATTTAAGAGGATTTTACTTTCAAAGATATAAAATTTTTGCAATGCAATTTTTGCATATGTGTGTGTGTGTGTGTGTGTGTGTGTGTGTGTGTGTGTGTGTGTATTTGCAAGGCTATGTAGTTAATATTATCCACCCATTCCTAACAGGTAGATAGCCTTGCAGTCTCGATAGACAAACACTGGCAGTCAAAGGGGTTATACTGCTGAGCTCAGTGACTTCAAACATGGCTCTGTCATAGGATGTCACCTTTGCCACAAGTCAGTTTGTGAAATTTCTCTCCTGCTAGATCTGCCCCGGTCAGCTTTATGTGCTATTATTGTGAAATGGAAGCACCTCGGAGCAACAACAGCTTAGCCATGAAGCAGTAGAACACGCTAAAAGAGGAGGGATATTGCTATGGGGTTGTTTTTCAGGGATTGGCCTAGACCCCCTTTAGCATAAACATTTTGGACAATTACATGCTTCCAACTTGGAGATTGTAAGCCAGGCCCTCTCATCCAACATCAGTGTCTGATCTCAGAAAAGCTCTTCTGGATGAATGAGCAAAAATTCCTACAGACACATTCCAAAATCTTGTGGAAAGAAAGCTTCCCAGAAGAGTGGAAGCTGCTATAGGTGCAAAGGGGGGACCAACTCCATATTAATGCCTATGGATATAGAAATGAGATGACATGAAAGCTCCTGTAATATATATATATATATAGTTACTGGTAATTATGTCAAACACTTCTGGTCAAATGGCATGTGTTTGGTGATTTTCTAAAGCCTTGGGTACGCTACATGACTTTTTAAGTCTTTTTACAGATACAGATTGTAAAAAGACTAGGCATCTCACAATATCTGACCGGTGTCTGACAGGGTGACTGAAATACTGGGGATCACACACTACTCACCTTTTAAGTTGCTGAACTGGACCGAACTGAACTCCTGTAAACTCACATGAACTCAAAGGAACTGACATGTTTTCCAATTACTATGAGCAAAAGGCAAATAAGCAACCATGAAGCACCTCACTGCTGCTGCTGTTTTCTCTGCCGTTTGCACTGACACTACTGTGCCCCTCGCACACTACTCGATTCTCTCTCCAATTATCAACTCCGCCTGACCCTAAAATCTGCAGACTAGAGGCAACCAGCACAGACTAAGCCAGACCGAGAATCGAGGCTAAAATCGGGGCAAAACTCACATAATGTATGTCATTTTTTGCATTCTAGGTCAATAGAAGCTGTCTCTACTGAGAATCAAGATGCTCTACCCCCAGCTGACCCGAAAGCAGATGTTGATAAACTAGTTCTCTGTACTTTTTAGGAAGTACTATTTGGGTACGGGTTGCTGTTTTCCACTGCAGCAGGCCTTCTCTGGATACATGCAATATTTCACAATGGTGTAAAGGCTGTCTTACTTGCTGATTCTTGACTCAATGTTTTTCTGTCTGGTTTTCCATTGCTCTTTTTTAGTTGTAAAACCCGAGAAATCGGGGCCTTGTTTTTGGGCTTGTTAGAGTTCTCATGGGGACTCATTCATTTCTGCATTGCAGTCTTGATTTGATAGTACTTCTGATACAGCAGGATTCAATGTCATGGCTGAAATACAGTCCACATCATATTTGCTCTGCATTTCAATTGCACTAACATTTGCGCTAATCACTTCAGGGGAACACTGCACTCCTTCATGTATTTCTCCTTATTCAGAGGTGTCCGGGTCAAAAAGTCTGCATCTGTGTTTGCTTTTCCAGGACGATACTTCAGGGTTATGTTGACGTCTACCCAACACTGACCAGTTGCATTCAACATTTCAGTTGTCAAAACATAATAAAGTGGATTATTGTCACTATAGACAGTCACTGATGGGGCATAAAACAAATAATCTCTAAATCAATCTCTAATTGATCTTAAGATCTAGCAACTCAAGTTTTCCTGAGGGCTTCCTGAAAAGTATAGAGAACTAGTTTATCAGCATCCCTCAAACCCTCCAAACTTTCCTCCATGCTGTGCTGAAAAGCAGACGGTCCATTTGTCAGGCCAAATGGAATTCTGTTCCATTTAAACAGACCCCAGGGAGTTGTAAAAGCTGTGTATTTTTTTGGAATCTTCACTGATATTGCCTTGATGATAGGCTGTACCTTGGTCTAAAACTGAGAATCATGTGTTACCTCCTAGGCCCTCAAGAATTTCTTAAATAGGGGATAGTGTGTCTATCTGGGGTAGTCTTCTTGTTTAACTCTCAGTGATCCACACATTTTGTGTGGCCTCCATCACATTCCCTAACACAGACAACTGTGGATGCATAAGATGAAGTACACTGTCTGATAAAATCTTTCCTCAGTAGGTCACAGATGTGATGTTTCACTTCCTCTTACAATGGACGTGGAATGGCATTGTAGGTTTTGACCACATGGACACTATCAGTAAGTTTGAAGTCCATTTGCAAACCTTCAATATAGCCAATCTAATCTTTGTTTTGAGCAAAAGCATTGCATGCCTTCCTGAGCATTTGGTCACAACGAGCTCTTGTTCAATTGTTAAATGTTCCAGGTTTATTGGTGGATCCCACAATGTCTATTTTCGTCTCTGTGCACGTTTTTGCCTTGGCTGTGTTTTTTCACATTCCTCAAAGCTTATTTGATAAGTCATTCACTCTCTGCCCGCACCCTTTAACAGCCCTGACTGGAAGAGGAATGTCATGATAAGCTGTATTATTTACACTGATAGCAACCCTCGGAGATGCCTTGTTAGTGTTTACCAGCTGGCAGGGGATTTCCAGACAATCATCCCATGGCATTCTCTTATCTGGTCCAAACAACATGCAAAATGTTCTCATAAGACAAGTGACTTGCTTCAGCTGTCCACTTTGAATTACAACAGTTTTACCAGTCTTCTACGGGTATGTGTCATCACTGTTAATACTATTTTGATATAAACAGCATTTCAGCCTTTTCTTGTCCAAGTCTCAAACAGTTTCTTGGTATCCTCACACTTTCCTGGAAATCATTATTGGCATGTTCACTGCTTTTTTAGATCTCCTCAATTGCATTAAAGCCAATAACAGGTTTTTCAACAAATCTATTTCAACCAGGTCTGCCATGGTTCGACTGGGACTCTTGCAGTCTTTCTTGGTAAGTCTAAATTGCAATGGGACACTATTTTTGGAGTTGTCAGAAACTGTCCCACAGTCATGACTGCTGTCTGTTTCCCAAAGAACTTCCAGTGTTGCCTGCTCTGCATCCTTTTGACCAGCAACTACCACACTTAAAGCAATGGTTGCAGGTATGTGTACTGACCTGTTGAGACTGTTCGCATCACCTCCTTTGTCTCCTGTGTCCTCTTGGGGAGAATTTAGACTGGGAATGATGAACTGGAGCTCTCCCCCATTGAACAGTTTGTACTACAGATGATATCTGGCCTGCGAGCTCGTGAGGAATGCTCTCTTTAAACTTAGGAAACTCTCTTTCACTGCCTTAGGACTTTTGACTAAACTGTCTATTAGGAGGAATTTGCATTTTCAGGTGTCTCAACCACATTCAAGCCCAAGCAAGGAAAAAGTGATTGTGCAAAGTGACAGACTTGAAAGTAACAAATTATTGTGAGAAAATTCAGATTTAGAGCACAGTATTGTGAAGCTACAGAGAGTGTTGCTGTCATACAAGTCTGTAAAACAATTAAGTCCAAGTCTGTCCCAATGGGCAAAGGTCGAGTCCAGGATGGAGGGAATAAATAAGTGTTTTTTTGTTTATGGGACTCAGCCAAGAACCATGGCTTGAAAGTGAAAAAGCCATCTAAATTGTACCCAAATCTTTAATGTTGTAGGGGGTATCAAGCAATCACTTTTTTGAAAATTTGTAACCCAAAAAAAAAAAGCCAAATTCTTTCAAAATGGATTCTGCTATGGAAGAAAAGGGTTGAATAAGATATAACCGAAGATCATCTGCATAAAGGGATATTCTATTCTCTACTCCACGCCAGACTATACAGGGGCTCCAGTGTCATGGCAAAAAGCAGTGGTGATAGGGGGCACCCTTGGCAAGTACCTCGTTGTAGAGGAAAATAAGGAGAATGAACAGAATTGGTACATACACTAGCTTGTGGAGACATATAAAGCAGCTTAATCCAAGAAATTAAAACTTCACCAAGTCCAAATTTGCCCTGTTCAGAGGTCAGTAAATGTTGATGGAAATTTCACTTGCAGTCCTGGTTGTGATTTCAGGAAAATGAGTTTCCTGTTTTAACATTGCACTTAAGGGTTAGTTTTAGTTAAATATGAGTTTAGGTGTACCTTTTTCAAGATGAGCCAACATGCTTCCAGTATCAGAATAATCACAGTCCACTAGTATTAATTTTTTTCAGTAAATTTAGTGACTTATTTTCTTGATTGTCATTTTTTCAATGTGCTAAAATTAAGAATTCATTTTCTACTTATTTTTCACTCAGTGTCTTTCTTATTGTGGAATTGTTGAATCATGTACATTGACCTTAACTGAGGCAAGTGAGATCTGCAGTTCTTTAGATGTTCATCTGGGTTCTTTTGTGAACTCCTGGATGAGTTGTTGATGCACTCTTGGTGAAATTTTGGTAGGCCAGTGATTCCTGGGAAGGTTCACCACTGTTCCAGGTTTTCTCCATTTGTGGATAACGGCTCTCGCTGTGGTTCACTGGAGTCCCAGAGCCTCAGCATTGGCTTTGTAACCCTTTCTAGACTGGTAGATTTCAAAGACTTTTTTGCTTCTGTATTTGAATCTCTTTAGAACGTGGCATCATTTGCTGCTTTTTGAGACTTTCTAGCTGCTTTACATTGCCAGACGGCTTCTATTTAAGTGATGTTTAGATTCAACAGATCTGGCAGTAATCATACCTGGGTGTGGCAGTGAAATCGAACCCAGTAGTCAATTGAATTTGGTTATCTGGTTGATTTCATTGCTAAAGGGCAATTACTTTTTGACGCAGGGCCAGGTAGGGCTGAACAGCATTTTTCCTTCAGTAAATGAAATCATCATTTAAAACCAGTATTTTGTGTTTGAGTTATCTTTGTCTAATATTAAAAGTACAGGTGGATTCACTCGAAAGAGGCCCCAAATATTCTGCAATAACTCTTGCTAGGACGAAACAATCTGAACGAAACAATGTGCAATGTGCTCCTTAGTATATGGAGCTCCGAACAAGCCGGGATGCCCTAGGCGCCGGACAGCCGTTGCAAAGTTTAACCTCCGTTTGCAACTTCCGGGTGCATACCACCGTACCCCTTCATGTGTCTGGCAGAAAACGGAGATCACTTCCAGCATCGCATGTAATACAATCGATTGCATATATGTCAAGTTATGTAGCGCATTTTTTGGTCCAGATTGCTCCATCCTAACGCAGGGGCATCTCGGCTTGTTCGAAGCTCCATATACTGAGGAGCACATTGCATGTTGTTTCGTTCAGATTGTTTCATCCTAGCAAGAGTTACAACAGAATATTCAGGGCCTCTTTCGAGTGAATCTCCCTATACTTTGACGATCTGAAACATTTGAGTGTGACAAATATACAAAAATAGAAGAAACTGGGGAGGAGGCAAATATTTTTCATAGCACGGTATATCCTCAAAACTGATGTTAGTTAATCATTTAAACAGACGACCTCTTCTTCTCGCTAAACAAATTATTACAGCTTGAAGTCCTCGGCCCAAAGATGGCAACTGACACCCAGCAAGCTCCAGATACAAAATCAGGCTGTTAATGAAGACTATGAAAATTCAGGCTATGACAGAGAACACCTGACTCCAGTCTACCATTCAAGGTCCCATAGCTGCTTATATGCCATCTTCACCCTCACCAACGCCGCCCCACAAAACAAGTCTTTCAACCAAGATCAATGGAGGAGAACAGAAGAAGCTGTGGCTCAAACTCTTAGGAGAGAACATAAATGATCCAGTGCAGAATATGACAATCAGGGATCTAGAAGGAAAGCTGACTGATCTGTATGGAAAAGGGGCTTTCCGCATATTTGGTGGGAAGTGTACTAAAATCAGCAGCACTGTTCGTAGGTTCAACTTATTTGATGATGTGAGGAGGCATCCTCTAATTCGGCATTGCCAAAAAAAAGTATTCAACTGCTGAAGATATTCAGATGTGTTAAAATAGGGCTTGAAACCATGCGTCACAGAAAGGTGCTCTCCCATCCACACCGGTGAATGTCAGAATCTTCGTGAAAACAGCATAAGTGGGTTAAAAGAACAAATTTCTTCTTAAGAGCAGTTGGTGAATGAGGCCTTATATATTAACGACATAAGAACAATATATATGTTATCGCTCCCTCCTTATATTATATGTAACATTTCATTTTTTTTTAATGAATCACTAACAGCACATACAAATTGTACATTGACCCTCATCTATGATAAAGAAAATGATTACCACAATGTTATTCAAGGTCTTAACAGCAAAGTAAATCCAGCACTTCATAAATCTGGCCTATGAGTCTTGTGCGTTTTCATTTAAAAAGCTTTCAACTTTATTTAGCATTTTTAAAACTTTGGGCACTCCTGGTCAAGTGACATGTTGTGTTGGTGTGCTAAGTGAAAATAAGATGTGTTAAAATAGGGCTTGTCGCCCTCTACAGACAACACAATTCTGCACATTTGAAGGCACAGTTACTGTTTATTTATGGAATTTAACAGAAGGTTCCTCACCAAGTTTCGCACCACTCAGCAGGTTCCTCACCAAGTTCCTCAGCAAGTTTCGCACCGCTCAGCAAGTTCCTCACCAAGCATATGGTTTCCTAAAACTTTTCATCACTGATGAAGACTTCCATGTCTATATATACACACTTGATGGCCTCTATATAAGCATGTGCTGAGCAAGCTGAAGGAGAGAGTCCAAAACAAGCAGACCGACAGGTAAGAACTGAGCTTGAATTCTTTTTTGTTGTTCTGTTGATTTTTAACCAAAAATCAGACAGTGTAAAAAGTTCATTGTAAGATTGATTTTTTCACATTTATGCTCATCAATACTTCAGGCTTTTTTTTAACATACGTGCTTAGAGGTTAATTCCTTTGTAGAATACCGATCACTTACCTGAAAAATTTTACACTTTTGGGCCTATTAGTTTAACCATTTGAGTTATACAATTGTGTGCAATTGTGTATTTGAACAACTGAAATGCTTTGTTTTTGTTTTTTTTTTGAAGTGAAAATAAGTGAACACACCCTCTACAGAGAACACACTTCTGCATATTTTAATAAACATTTACTGTTTATTTGCTAAATTTATTTTTCAGGGGAGGAAAGAAAACAAAATATAAAATATGCCATAATGTTTCTAATCTTTTGCCACATGGTGCTTTTAACCCTGTATTTCAAGAAGTGCTTCTGAGCTTTTATTTTTCCTTTTTTTTTCTGTTAATAACCCAGAATGTAGACCCGTTTTTTTTCCCCCCCAGCATCACGTTCCTCTTCCTGATCTCCATCATGAGCCTCCTCGCTCCGGTCCTGTTTCTGCTGGCTCTCTCTGGATGTTCCAGTGAAGTCGTACCTGATTTTACCCAGACGT
This sequence comes from Piaractus mesopotamicus, assembly GCA_023558415.1. NCBI lineage: Eukaryota > Metazoa > Chordata > Actinopteri > Characiformes > Serrasalmidae > Piaractus > Piaractus mesopotamicus. Next base: position 30,844 of record JAILXH010061913.1, on the reverse strand, counting down.
GCCCTCAATTCTTTGCTGATCCAGGAGGAACTCTGTCTCCTCCAACTGTATTTACAGAAAATAATTACAAACAAATCTGCCAAATGCGATTTACCTCACATGAATTTGCAACACTGTATGACACAGCAAACAGGATCCCCGTGTACTCAGCCTACAGGTTTGAAGGTGTAATGCATTGTAAAAGACAAAAAACTTGGTATATTGAACCCCAGGTACGTTCTGTACACTTCTTGGTGCACAAGCAGTTTAATTATTTATTTCTGTTGTTGTTATGATGTTAGTTCATCATTTAAACAAATGATCTCCTCTTCTCACTAAACAAATTATTACAGCTTGAAGTTCTCGGCCCAAAGATGGCAACTGAAGCCAGCAAGCTCCAGATACAAAATCAGGCTGTTAATAAAGACTATGAAAATTCTGGCTATGACAGAGGACACCTGGCTCCAGTCTACCACTCCAGGTCACAGAACTGCTCTTATGCCACCTTCACCCTCACCAACGCCGCTCCACAAAACAGCTCTTTCAACCAAGATCAGTGGAGGATTACAGAGGAAGCTGTGGCTCAAACTCTGAACAGTACGTGCTTACCAAATTCGGCCTATATTGTCACCGGGGTGGTTCCTGGCCCTGATACTCTAAAGAACAGAGTTCGTATTCCCAGTCACTTCTGGACGGCTTACTGCTGTCTAGACAACAATCAGCAAGTGATAGATTCACATGGTTTCTTAGGAGAGAACATAAATGATCCAGTGCAGAATATGACAGTCAGTGAGCTAGAAGAAAAGCTGACTGATCTGTATGGAAAAGGGGATTTCCGCATATTTGGTGAGAAGTGTACTAAAATCAGCAGCACTATTCATAGGTTCTACTCATTTGATGATTTGGGGTGGTATCATCCATTTTGGTATTGCCAAAGAAGGCATTTAACTGCTGAAGATATTCAGACATGTGTTGAAAGGCTCATGCGTCACAGAAAGGTGTTCTCAGAGTGGGAAACTTAAAGAAAACATTGGTTAATATCAGAATCTTCACGAAAACTGTGTTAAGTGGGTTCTAAGAAGAATTTCTTTTTTAGGAACGGTTGGTAAATGAGGCCATTGTTCTTATGTTCTTTTGTATTATCTGCCTTTTTTTTTTAAATTAATCACTAACAGTACATACAAAAGATGAAAAATCATACAAATTGTGCATTATCTATGAAAGAGAAAATGGTTATTTGCTCTTAACATCATGGTAAGTCCATCTATGCCTCTTGTGCATTTTCCTCAATACGAAGTATAGAACATTTAAAACGCTTTCAACTTCATTTAGCCTTTTTAAAACTTTGGGCACTCCTGGTCAAGTGACATGTTTTGTTGATGTTCCAAGTGAAAGTAAGTGAACACACCTTCTCACACAAAAAAACACAATTCCACACATTTGAATGCACAGTTACTGTTTATTTGCAGAATTTAAGATATTGGGAACAAAATAAACATAAAATGTTGCCCATAAAAAAGTTATGACATTTTATACTTGATGTTTAATTTTTTTCCAACATATAAAACTCAAAACGTAACTGGTAATTTGCACCAGCAGAGGCAGAAAAATGCCATGTTTAAGTGTGATCAAATGTCATGTGATCAGAGGTGTTCAAATTTTGCATACAACTTTGTATAAATGCATCTGTAATCTCATATTTTTTGTCTGTCAATAAAAGTATTTTGTAAACTGGTGTTTCTTTGGATTGTTATCAAAAGTTTCTCTCTAAAAGATCAATAAAGCATCTTAAATGAAGACCTTCACTATTAATTTTAGGGCAGTGTGAAGAGATACTAGCTTTAGTCTGTCCTGTTTTTAGTTTTAAACATTTTTTGAAAATGTGCTTTTTTGCTGAGAAATAATGTTACCACACAGCTATTTAACGTCTTAATATGTGGTTATTACAGTACTTCATTATAATCTTTGAAGCATACTCGTCTCTTTGGTTAGCAGCAGCACTGGCACTGGAATTACATGGCTTAGCTAGCTAGTTATTTGCTCAATAAGTTGAGACCATGCCTTCACCGTGTGGTGATAGTGTGAGGAGACGTTGATTGAGGGAGGCGGGGGAACTCTGTGAACTTGGGCATGGTGGCATTGTTTACCTCCGATGGAGCTGAGACCGAGTGGAATAATTCAGTTCAGACAGAGCGATTATAGTCCTTCAGAATGCGCCAGTGCTTGGTGCGTCATCTGCACCGAAATTTTGTGGAGGTCAAAATTTTAAGCAAGATTGGTGTATTATTTTTGTTTTATAAAATTTCAAAGTGTAAATAAAGAAAGGTGCACCAAGCAAACGTTTGGCCACCCCAAGTGATTTGAGCTCTCACATAACTTCTACCAAAGACTCAGACTTTAATTAGCTTGTTAGGGCTATGGCTTGTCCATCATTAAGAAAGGCCAGATGAGGCAAATTTCAAAGCTTCATAAATACTGTGACTCCTCAAACCTTGTCCCAACAATTAGCAGCCATGGGCTCATCTATGTAGCTGCCTAGCACACTGACAATTAAAATAATTGATGCCCACAAAGCTGAGGAAAGCTGTGAGAGGACAGCAAGTCATTTTCAAGTAGTCATTTCCTCAGTTCATAATGAAGTTAAGAAGTGGCTGTTAACAGGAACAGCGGAGGTCAAGTTGAGGTCTGGAAGCCAATGAAAATTTTCCAAGAGGACTGCTTGTAGGATTGCTAGAATGGCAAATCAAATCCCGCTTTGACTGCAAAAGACTTTCAGGAAGATTTAGCACAGTGTTTCTCAAGCCTGGCCCAGAAGCCCTGCTGTCCCTCACATTTTAGTGCTTTTCCTCATTTAACACACCCACTTTGACCAAGTAATGGGCTATTCATGAGCTTGTTAGTTGAATCAGGAGTGTTGGGAGTTTGTTGCAATGAAAACACCAAAAAGTGCAGGGTTGAGAAAACACTGATTTAGCTGACTCTGCAGTGGTGGTGCACTGTTCTACTGTGCTGCAACACCTGCATAAATAAGACCTGAAAGAATCATCAGGAAGAAACCTTTCCTGCATCCTCACCACAAAATGTTGTGTCAGAAGTTTGCAAAGGAACATCTAAACAAGCGTGAAGCATTTTAGAAACAAGTCCTGTGGAAAGATGAAGTCAAAATAGACCTTCTTGGAAGCAATGAGCAAAAGTATGTTTGGAGAAAAAAGGGTGCAGAATTTCATGACAAGTACAACCCCTCCAACTGTTATGCGTGGGGGTGGATTTGTAATGCTTTAGGCTTTGGGAACATTTAACTGGTAGGGCGAAGAATGAATTCAATTAAATACAAGGAAATTCTGGAAGCAAACATCACACCATCTGTAAAAAAGCTGAAGATAAAAAGAGGATGGCTTCTACAACAGAATAATGACTGTAAACACACCTTAAAATCCACGACGGAGTACCTCAAGAGGCGCAAGCTGAAAATTTTGCCATGGCCTTCACAGTCTCCCTACCTAAACATCATTAAATGGTTAGACCTCAAAAGGGCAGTGCATGCAAGATGGTCCAAGAATCTCAAAAAACTAGAAGCATTTTGCAGGAAAAAATGAGTGAACACCCCCAAACAAGAACTGAAAGACTCTTAGCTGGCTACAAAAATTGTTTACAAGTGATACTTGCCGAAGTACTGACCATGTGGGGTGTCCAAAAATTTGCCGCGAAACTGTAAAAGATAAATTAATAATCTTGCTTAAAAATTAAAGAAGTCATGTCATCTCCAACTGTATGCCTTTTGGAAATCAGGTCATCTTTTAATCACTTAGCTATTCACGGAAACAGAAATTTTGACCAAGGGTGCCCAAACTTTTACATGCCACTGTATTTAATAGAAATAAAAGCAACAGAGAGCATGTGACCTAGACACCTCTCTATTATTGTTTTTTTATTTTTAGCACTCCAGACGTACAAAGGCGCAAGCAAATTATCGAAAGAAAGAAATATACTTTGCCCTTTGTGATCCTTGCTGAACAATATCAATTAGAATCATTAGGATTAAAACCTGATGGTTTTGCTTTCCAATGGGAATTGGCCTAATATTTATCATTAGAGACCACTAGTTTCCTGTAGGACACCTTTAGATCCCATTAGGAAACCATCAAATGCATCTGGAATCAGTCCCAGAACACTTTTTAAAACATTTGGATCCTTTACACTGTGATGGGCACAAACTTTGGCAAGCTCTGGTCACCCTGGTGAATTTAGAACTCAGCAACTACTGTCAAACAGTAATTGGTGGGAGACCTTAAAGCATGATGTCCACCGGTTTGTGTCTTCCTGCTCCATATGTGCTTGAAGTAAAGCTCTTAAAACCCTACCTGCTGGCAAGCTAATGCTGCTTCCAGAATGCCCCTGGTCACCCATAGCCATAGACTTTGTCACTGATTTACCACCTTCAGATGAATACACCACCATTCTGACCATGGTCGATTGTTTTTCCCGAAGTGTGAGATTTATCCCATTCAAGTCCCTGCCTACAGAATTTGACACTGCCCTAGCCTTGTACACACACACCACATCTTTTGGAATCCCTGAAAACATAGTCTTGGATAGAGGTTCACAATTCACAACAAGGGTGTGGTCAGGTTTCTGCGAACACCTCGATATTAATGTTAGTCTCACCTCTGGCTACCATCCTCAATCAAACGGACAATGTGAAAGAAAAATCAAGAGTTAGGAAAATTCTTAAGAGCTTTTTGTAGTGGTAAGCCTAGTGACTGGTCAAAATTTCTTATGTGGGCTGAGAATTCTCTAATCTGCTCTGCTACTCAACTAACTTTTCTTCCTAGCACCCTGGACTGCATTCCCTTCTGACATCCCACCGTTGATGACTGGATGAAACGCAGCAAGGAGGTCTGGGAACACATTGCAACATAGAGGCGTCTCTCAGGCATGCCAAGGAGCAAGCAGACAGGCGTTGTGGGGAGACCCCCTCCTTTCAGCCTGGAGACCAGGTTGAATTTGAGGGATACGGACCAGAGAAAAGGAGCTGGGTCCCGGTGTCAGACATCCTGGGTCCTGGGCTGGTGACGGATGTCCATGCAAGACATTCTAAAAAAAGCCAGCTCCCCATCCTAGAGGAGAGTATCTCCAGTTTCTGTCCTGTTCATTCCAGTGGTCCGATTCTCGTCCAGCACCAGGATAGCGCCGGGATCTCGCCCTCCGATGCCTCCGATTGGGTAGGTAGAGGTTGTTGCGGGCGCCCTCATTCCTCGGCCGTCCCGGACTCCTTGGGGGGGTACTACCATGCCTCCCTCCGGCACAGCTGGAACTACAGCCGTCACTGCCACCTCAAACTACCAAACAAATTCTGGAGGACACTCTGAGAGGACTGAGCCATTCAGACTTTTAAATTCTGTGCAGCACAAACATTCACTGTTAAAACTTGACTTTTATTTGACTTTTATTTGGAGGTCTGTAGCGACTGACTGTGCAGAAAGTTGGTGAGCTCTGCGCACTATGCACCTCAGCATCCGCTGACCCTGCTCTGTCATTTTATGTGGCCGACCACTTCGTGGCTGAGTAGCTGTCATTCCCAATCGCTTCCACTTTGTTATAATACCACTGACAGTTGACTGTAGAATATTTAGTTGACAGGAAATTTCATGACTGGACTTGTTGCACAGGTGGCATCCTATCACAGTACCACGCTGGAATTCACTGAGCTCCTGAGAGTGACCCATCCTTTCACATCCTTTTTTACTGCTGTCATAGTATCGTAATGGGTATTAGCTGTACAGTGTAACTGTAAACGTTTAACTAGTAGAACCAGATGACTACCACAGTACAATTATGACATGTCAGATAGCAAACTAGCCAGCCAGGTTAACCATGAACTGGGGATGTGAGTGTTCGTGGTCTTATCTACTTCTGTCAGTGATTTTCCTTTAAAGATATTCCATCCCCTTTGAGCCCTCTGAGTCTTCCAGAAACATTTCCGTTGTGTTGTGGCTCACTTCCGTTGTGTTGTGACTGGCTTTGCAGCATTTCTGAAGTTGCATGTGTTTTCTGTATTTGCAGCCTGTTTGTGAAATGTAGCGTCAGTGTCATCATTTTGATGAAAGTGCTTTCTGAGTTTTCAGAGTGTGTACGAATTTGCAGTGCATTTGTAAAAGGCAGTGCCCATGTTGTCATTTGGAAGAAAGTGTTCTCTGCGTTTTGCAGCTTGTTTTTATTTGCAGTTTGTTGGGTCTTCTCAGCCACCGTAAAACACACTATTAAAAACAAAATTATTTTAAGTATTATTTTCACAACTGTAAATTTTGGGGTTAGGGTTTGGGACAGACACTGACCATTAGAAAAAATAGTACACTATAAATGATGGTTTTGTGTATATTTAGCTTATTACTATGCCAGTTAATGCCTGGTTTTAAATAGATCATGTCAATCCTTGTAAATATCTAAGGTCTGAATACTTCATTTTTTTTTTTGTTTTTTTCTTCAGTTTTTGTTACTGTGGGGCCACAGTTTCAACTAATTTGGTAGAATGGTACATATACAGTTGCAAAAAAAAAATAAGTGAATGGTTTGGAATTACCTGGATTTCTGCACTGATTACAAATAAAATGTGGTCTGGTCATTATCTAAGTCACAATTTTAGACAAACTAAACCTAAGTAAAGTAGTAACATACAAACAGTTGTACTTTTCATGTTTTTTGAGCAAATTGAGTAAAGAACATTGCAGGCTAGAAGTGAACCCTTGAAGTTATTAACCTGTAGATCCCCATTTATCACCAGTCACCTCAACCAAACGTTTCCTGTAGCTGCAAATAAGATTTGCACAACACTGAGGAGGAATTTTGGACCATTCTACCCTGCAATTGTATTTCAGTTAATCAGTATTTCTGGGATGCCTTGCTTGCACAGCTGTCTTCAGATCATGCCACAGCATCTTGATAAGGTTAAGGTCAGGACTCTGACTTGGCCATTCTAAAACACAAATCTTCTTCTTTTCCAACCATTTAGTTGATTTACTTCTGTACTTTAGGTCATTGTCTTGCAGCATCACCCAACATTTTTTCAGCTTGAGGTCATGGACTGCTGCCCTTACATCAGCAAAGCAGCCCCAAACCATGATGCTTCCTCCACCATACTTCACAGTCGGGATGAGGTTTTGGTGTTGGTGTGCATTGGTATGCGTCCTTTTTCCTCTAAACATATTATTGTGCATTTGTGCTAACAAGTTACACTTTTGTCTTATCTTTCCATAGAACATTTTCCCAAGCATTATGGAACATCCAGGAGGTCTCGTGCAAACTTGAGAAAAGCCTCAATGTTTTTTTAGACAGCAGCAGCTATTTTCATGGTGTCCTTCCATGATGACTGATGACCATTCTTGTTCATTGTTTTTCTAATAGTGGACACATGAACAAAGTTTTTTTTGCAGTTTCTAGAGTCTTCTGTAAGTCTTTTGCTGTTATATGTGGGTTCTTTGTCACCTTTCGGGATTGCCCGTTGTGCTCTTGGAAAGATCTTAACAGGATGCCCACTCTTAGGGAGTCCTGAGGTTTTTCCATTTGTACACAATTTGTCTAACCGTGGATCGATATGCACCCAAATCTTTAGCAATGCTTTTATAGTCTTTTACAGTTTCATACATCTCTATGACATGTCATTACTCTTTGCATGAAGTTATGGTTCATACTGACCTTTTTTTGAGAAGAACCGATCTGTCAGTAACCAGGCTTTGTGTGTCACCTTTATTTAATAAGAAAGGTACGTGTAAAACCTAAACTTCCACTTTCTTCTCCTTAATTCAAAAATATTTTGCCAATTAGTTTTGGAGAAGTCATTAAACTGCACTGTGATAGAAGATCCCATTCTGATTTATCCTCTTTAGTGTTTTAACCATTACAGTAATGTAAGAACACATGGTGACTTGTACAAGACAAGGACCATGTGTTTGCATTGTGTTGGCCAGGTGTTGTCATTTGTCTAGGTCTAGAATTAAGACTTATACCTTTCTCTTGGTATACACCAAACGTGCACTCACCCACTTGAGTACAATATGGTGAAAGATGACTCATTTGATCATACAATATATTGACAAAAGTAGTCACTCACCCATCCAAATCATTGAATTCAGTTATTCCAATCACTTCCATGGACACAGGTGTATAAAACCAAGACCCTAGGCATGCAGACTGCTTCTACAAACATTTGTGAAAGGATGGGTCGCTCTCAGGAGCTCAGTGAATTCCAGCGTGGTACCACCTGTGCCACCTGTGCAACAAGTCCAGTCGTGAAATTTTCTCGCTACTAAATATTCCACAGTCAACTGTCAGTGGTATTATAACAAAGTGGAAGCGATTGGGAATGACAGCAACTCAATAAAATGGCCACATAAAATGACAGAGCAGGGTCAGCGGATGCTGAGGTGCATAGTGCGCAGAGCTCACCAACTTTCTGCAGAGTCAGTCACTACAGACCTCCAAACTTCATGTGGCCTTCAGATTAGCTCAAGAACAGCGTAGAGAGATTCATGGAATGGGTTTCCATGGCCGAACAGCTGGATCCAAGCCTTACATTACCAAGCGCAATGCAAAGCGTCGAATGCAGTGGTGTAAAGCACCACCACTGGACTCTAGAGCAGTGGAGGCGTGTTCTCTGGAGTCACGAATCACACTTCTCCATCTGGCAATCCGATGGACGAGTCTGGGTTTGGTGGTGGCCAGGAGAACGGTACTTGTTTGACTGCATTGTGCCAAGTGTACATTGGCGGTTGCCAGGAGAACAGTACTTGTCTGACTGCATTGTGCCAAGTGTAAAGTTTGGTGGAGGGGGGATTATGGTGTGGGGTTGTTCTGGGGTTGTTTCAGGAGTTGGGCTCGGCCCCTTAGTTCCAGTGAAAGGAACTCTTAATGCTTCAGCAGACCAAGAGATTTTGGAGAATTTCAAGCTCCCAACTTTGTGGGAACAGTTTGGGGATGGTCCATAAAGACATGGATGAGCGAGTTTGTTGTGGAAGAACTTGACTGGCCTGCACAGAGTCCTGTCTCGACCATAAAGACATGGATGAGCGAGTTTGGTGTGGAAGAACTTGACTGGCCTGCACAGAGTCCTGACCTCAACCCGACCAAAGACGTGGATGAGCGAGTTTGGTGTGGAAGAACTTGACTGGCCTGCACAGAGTCCTGACCTCAACCCGATAGAACCCCTTTGGGATGAATTAGAGCGGAGACTGTTGAAAGGCCTTCTCGTCCAACATCAGTGTCTGACCTCACAAATGTGCTTCTGGAAGAAGGTCAAAAATTCCCATAAACACTCCTAAAGCACAGAGTCCTGACCTCAACCCGACCAAAGACGTGGATGAGCGAGTTTGGTGTGGAAGAACTTGACTGGCCTGCACAGAGTCCTGACCTCAACCCGATAGAACCCCTTTGGGATGAATTAGAGCGGAGACTGCGAGCCAGGCCTTCTCATCCAACATCAGTGTCTGACCTCACAAAATGCGCTTCTGGAAGAAGGTCAAAAATTCCCATAAACACACTCCTAAACCTTGTGGAAAGCCTTCCCATGTCTGACCTCACAAATGTGCTTCTGGAAGAATGGTCAAAAATTCCCATAAACACACTCCTAAACCTTGTGGAAAGCCTTCCCTGAAGAGTTGAAGCTGTTATAGCTGCAAAGGGTGGGCCAACATCATATTAAACCCTATGGATTAAAAATGGGATGTCACTCAAGTTCATATGCGTGTGAAGGCGGACGAGCGAATACTTTTGGCAATATAGTGTATCAGTCAGTGGCTGACAGTTGATGCTGTTTTTCCTTACATATTACAGTAATGCATGAGCATCACAATCATTTTGACCACAATTTCCAACCTTATTTACAGACAGATCTAAACACAGATCACTGTTCTTATTGAAACACTAGCCAGTTCTGCAGTCTTTGTGACTGGAACTCCTGCCATCTGTGCTACAATTATGAACCCACTTTCAAAATCACTTAAATCTTTTCCTTTTTCTATCTACATCAAAAAAAAGGTCAACTGGGCTTGTTCCTAACAAGTTTGTTTAATTTATTCAGGGTACTTTTGATAATGCTGCTGCCCCAGCACACAACAGCATAGAATAAAGCACTGGCTACAACAGACTGGTAGAATGCTCATAGGAGCACACACCAAAAGACATCAGCCTCCTCAGGAAGTACAGGCAGCTTTACAGTTCCAGTCTAGTTTGTTGTACAAGTGCACCCCCAGATACTTGTAGGTCCCCATGGCCTCCATGCCTACTCCATCAATTGTGATGTGACAGGGCAGGTTTGGGCTTCCTAAAGTCCAGCACCATCTCCTTAGTCTCACTGATGTTTAGCTGCAGCTGGTTCAGCTTACACCAGTCAACAAAGTCCTTCACCAGTTTCCTGTATTCCTCCTCCTGTCCATTCCTCATGCACCCCACAACGGCTGTGTCATCAGAGAATGTTTGCAGATGGCATGACTCTGTGTTGTACCTGAAGTCAGAGGTGTACAGGTTGAACAGGAATAGGGGCCAATACAGTCCCCTTGGGTGCCCCAACACTGGACACAGCCTTGTCTGAGACACAGTCAGATAGTCCATTATCCATGACATAATAGATTCATCCACCTGCATCAGCAGTAGCTTCTCCCCTGACAGCACAGGCTGTATTGTGTTGAATGAACTGGAGAAATCAAAGATCATGATCCTCACAGTGCTGCCTGATGTGTCCAGGTAAGAATACGTTCTGTCCAGCACGTAGATAACTGCATCATCCACTCCAATGCCATGCTGATATGCAAACTGCAGAGGGTCTAGAGCTGTTCTGACCAGAGGTCCTTAGATGAGCTAGCATTAGCCTTTCAGGTGTCTTTATTAAGTGGGATGTGCAACAGGTCGATAGTCAATCAGTGCTATCGGTTGCCTTTTCTTAGGAACAGGAACCACCCAAGATGTTTTCCACATAACTGGGACTCTCTTCAGGCTGCAGCTCAGATTAAAGATGTGCTGAAGAATTTCACACAGCTGCTCCTCACACAGTTTCAGCACCCTAGGTTCAATGCCATCAGGTCCCACTGCTTTGCACTGCTTTGCACTGCTTGAGTTTTTTCAGTTCCATCTTCACCTGATTAGCAGTGAATGTATTATCACTCTACATTCCAACTGTGGGGAATGGGCGAGAGGCATCCATTGCAGACAGTGGATGACATCTGCCTTAGAATTACGGAAGCCAGGACGATATGAGATCCTGAACTGGATGCGTGAAAAAAACAGGGACCATCTGGCTTGTCTAAGGTTTAGACGTTTTGTTGAATGAAGATATTCTAAATTCTTGTGATCAGTGAGCACTAAGAACGGGTGATCAGCGCTCTCCAACCAGTGACGTCACTCCTCTTGGGCGAGTTTAACTGCAAGGAGCTCACAATCTCATATGCCATAGTTTCTTTCTGTGGGACTTGCAACAGGTCACCACTACGCTGAGATAAGACTGCACCAATTCTGGTCTCTGAAGCGTCTACCTCTACTGTGAATGGTTTGGATGGGTCTGGATATTTAAGAATGGGTGCTGAGGTGAGAACAAGTTTTAGATCATGACAAGCTTTCGCTGCTGCCGGACACCGAAGAAGAGCTGCGAGGGTTGCAGTGAACGAGCTGAAGTTACGGATTAACCTTCTGTAGAAATTGGCAAACGCTAGGAATCTTTATAATTCTTTTAGATTCTTGGGAGTAGACATGTTTACCACTGCTTCAACTTTTTTGTCATCCATGAGAACTCCCTGTGTGCTGATTATGTACTGTAGGAATGAGACTTGTTCTAAATGAAATTCACATATCTCTCTTTCTCTGATAAACAGGTTGTTTTCTAGTAGGCATTGTACAATTTGACAGACTTGTTGTACGTGTGTGTCATAGTCTGGAGAACAGATCAGGATATCACAATATAAGTAATCACGAATTTCCCTATCATATCCCAGAGGACATCACTAATGGATTATTGGAAGACAGAGGGGCATTAGAGAGCCCGAAAGGCATAACCGAGTACTCAAAGTGCTCCCTGGTGAAGATGAATGCCGCTTTCCATTCTTCACCTTCCTTGACATGAATTAAATTGTAGGCACTATGAAGATCGGACTTGGTGAAAAATCTGGCTCCATGAGGTTGTTTGAAGGCTACAGGGGTAAGTGGCAAGGGATAGGTGAATTTTTTGTGATGTCATTGAGACCTCCATCCTTCTTTTAACAAAGAAGAATCCTGAAGCAGCTGGAGACGTGGACGGACAGATAACCCCCTGAGCTAATGCCTCGTCAATGTACTCCTCCATAGCTTTCTCCTCTTCTTGTGTAAGGGGATACAAACGGGATTTAGGCAATGTGGCACCTTCTATGATATCTATCGAGCAGTCGTACGGACGGTGAGGGGGAAGCTTTGTGGTGTTCTTTTTGTTGAAAACTTCTAATAGGTCAGAATATTTAGGGGGAAATTTGTGTAATGAGAGTGGTTTTGGGACTTTCAAAGGTGGTAGAACTGACTCTGAGTACAGTCCTCTTTTTTGGTGCACTTTATATGTCCCATCATTGGCACATATGCTTATGTTAAATCATTTTTATGACTAAAGCACATAAATTCAGCACTGAATATTTGGCATGTTTTTGAACATTGTGGTTTCCTCAAACTGCTTTGAAGACCTCTTTAATAGCTGATTTATACTGCTGGCTCTCATCCAGTCATAGCATATCTGGAGATTATATGCTTGCTTCTCCTTGTGTCACCTTCACTACAGTCTTCCTATCAGTGAGTGCATATGGAGCTTTACACAGCCGGTGTCCCCATTTCATACCCTTTCCTGTTCATTGTTAGTTATCTGACAACTTTACCCTAAGGGGAAGCATAGAATTCTCATAATTCTCATTTAATTTTATATGATAGAGTAGCAGCTGCCATTAATCTATCCAGTTGTCTAGAGGTGTGCTATCATGTGAACTTATTCTTGTCTCTTGGTTGTTTTTACATAGCTTGTATTGAGTCGAAGCGGCAGCATAGTGGTGCAGTGGGTAGCACTGTCGCCTCACAGCAAGAAGGGCCTGGGTCCGGATGACCCGGGTCCTTTCTGTGTGGAGTTTGCGTGTTCTCCCCTCGTTTCCTCTGGATGCTCCAGTTTCCTCCCACAGTCCATAGACATGCAGTCAGGCCAATTGGACACATTGTCCCTATTTGTGACTGTGTGTGTTTGACTGTATATGTCTGTGATTCTGCCCTGCAATGGACTGGTGACCTGTCCCGAGTGTTTCCTGCCTTCCACCCAATGACCACTGGGATAGGCTCCAGCACCCCTCTGTGACCCAGAAGGACAAATGGCTTAGATAGTGTGTGTGTATTGATACAAAGCCAGTGTATTGGGCCACTCAACTAGGGGCATCTCTGCATCCTGGGCTGCTCCTAGAAGGGCTCTGCTCTCAGACATTTGTGTGACAAGAAGCAGCAACCTGGTCATCTTCATGTACTTTCAAAGGATTTTATGGCATCAACTGGATAAAAACCAGGGCCACTCATCACTCGGACACTGTGTAGTGACCATGACAAGTGGTTGAATGATGGACAAATAAGGATGAATGGTGTGTGACAATGCTCTTTATAGCGCAGGCTACATCACACATGACTTTTTTGGCATAAGTCTCGATCCATGCTGTGTGCTAGGAAACTATCCACAGGCTAAGCTGGCTTCTTGCAGACATCCTGCATTCCTTGAACCACAGTTGTTGCATTATGCTGGATTTTGATGTCAGCTCTACTTTAAATAAAGACACTGTAAACTCATAACAGGCATCTGAAATAACTTTACGTAAGTCATTCTGTTGAGGCTTCAACTCAAACTTTGTCGTTTATTATTGGAGTGTTAGCCTGTTGGCCAGTTAGCTTTCTGCTAACCTGCTCAGCCTACAGCTTACAGAGAATATAAAGTGTAAACCAGTTAAAGAGAATCTGTTAGCAGCTAACAGTGATGTTCAACTGGCAATTCTTCTTCTGATTGGATTTTATGGGAACATATTTCAACAATAACAATTGTGCTTTTTCAAGCGTGTTCATATGTCATTTGGAGCATTTTCTTGAGAGGTTTATGCTCGTAACATTCCCAGTCCTGTCGTAGTTTTAAGTTTCCCTTGGCTGCAGTGACTAAAACAGTAATGAACAACACTGCTGTTCCCCAGTCGGATATTTGGGCCACTATCTCAACATACAGCAGTCACATGAAAAATAAGGAGGTGTTATCAGTGATAATTACATAAAAATAATAACATTGTCTGTGAGTGTATAATTGCCAAAGATAGTTACTGGTGATGCCAAAGATGGCTGGGTTGAGTTCTTGAGGCAAGGCACATACTAGCATCTGAAACGTACATGCTAATGACACGCTAATAAAGCTGCTTTTAGTTTTAAAACACTAACAACAAAAAACCTGTATGATGGTGATCATAGTTTCGAGGGACTCTTGTGTCTATAAACCTTTCATCAGTTTCTTGATGCTTTGAACATCTGATTCAAAGAATGTTGGAACGTCCATGTTATGCTCCAACAACTGCTTTCAAATCAAAGCGGTCACCAACCCTGGTCCTTGAGATCTCCCTTCCTACAGAGTCTAGTTTCAACCACAATCTGCCACACCTGCTTACTAACTTCCTTGGTTACTGGATCAGATGCATTAGTGGTAGGTAAAAGGGGGGATACATGTAAGATGTATTTTAGATGCAAGTAGATCTTCAAGAGGAGGGTTGGTGACCACTGCTTCAAACAGAAGACAGTGGCAGGTCTTTTTTCCACATTTTTGTTCTTTAACCTTTTTTTTTTTTATCATTTAATTAATGTGGTCTTGTAATTCTGTTTACTTCATCTGTTGAACTTGAGGGATAAACCAAACCAGCCAACTGGCTAACATACAATGACTTTTTCAAAGGCTAATTTTCATTTTATACATTCCTTTATTTGTCCCAGACTCTATATGCACAAAATTGTTCATACTGCTTAAATATTTAACACCATCCAACTAATATCTATCTAATGTTTGGAAATACAATTATTTAGAAACATTTTTTTTGCAACAGTGACCTCTTTCGGCGCTGAATGTTAGCTCTGACATGTTGTAAATATAAAGTCAAAGCCCAAAAACCCAAAAGCCTGAGACAGCCAACCTAAAATACAGGTTTAAAGGTCCATGTGGGTGAGATAAGATCCAAAAATGGCTTTTTAAATTTGTTCTTATGGTCATAGACAGGAATAAGAAAAACAGTCATATTATTCCACTGTCTTCTTATTTGAATGGTTTAGTGTGGCTGTGGTCATTAATTTTGATTCTGACCGACTGGCCATGGCACTGTGCTTATCCACTGTACTGAGTGACTTTGGACCATAGCATACTTCTTCGAAGTAACACCTGGCTTGCAGGTACTACTGTAGCTGTAGTGTAAAAGACACTTTATAACAATTTACCAAAGAAACACCAGTTTACAAAGTGCTTTGAGACAATTAATTGATGGAAATTTATTGCTTAAAAAAAAAAATATATATATATATGTATATATATATATATATATGAGGCACTGCAGATGCAAATATGTATACACAGTCATAAATACACATCCCTGGTCAAATGACGTTTTGTTG
The DNA here is from genome assembly GCA_023558415.1 of Piaractus mesopotamicus. Lineage (NCBI taxonomy): Eukaryota > Metazoa > Chordata > Actinopteri > Characiformes > Serrasalmidae > Piaractus > Piaractus mesopotamicus. The sequence continues at coordinate 15,208 of JAILXH010061913.1, read as the reverse complement.
ATGTTGAAAAAATAAAACATCAAATCTTAAATGTGCAACTTTATTTAATGTCCCGCCGATTAACTTAGAAATTCAGCATATAAACAGTAACTGTGCATTAAAATATGCATAAGTATGTTCACTTAATTTCACTCAGAAAATCAACAAAACATGTAATTTGACTGAAGCTACAAGCTGAAAGCTTTTTAAATCTGCTCTGCTCTGTCTTGATTGATCATAGATATATTTATAATTGTGTATATACTGTTTATATAGTTATATATTTCATAGATATATCATACTTATGCTTGTTATTGCACATTTGCACTGTCTGTTTTGCACTTTTGCTACTATTTGCACTTCTGGTAGATGCTAACTGCATTTCGTTGCCTTGTACTGAGCAATGACAATAAAGTTGAATCTATCTATTGAGCAAAATGCACAAGACACATAAGGCCAGATTCTGCTGGATTTACCTTTTTGTTCAGAGCAAGTAACATTGCCATAACTCATTTTCTCTTTCATAAACAAGGAGTATTTTACAATTTGGCCTGTTTTGCAATCTATCTGATATGTGGCACTGCACTCAGAAAACAGGTAGTAAACTGTCACTGGGGCAGTGCCTTTCTTGTCACTGGGGTGGAACCCTCAAGGGTACATCTCAGTACCTTTAGTCAGGGAACATAATTGTACCATAATCCATTGAAATGATATTTTCTAAGTTGTATTGACTCCACACACCCCGTCTCGTCTCCAGGCTTTTTATTTTATTGTTCTGTTTTGAAATATTAGTCAATGAAAAAGTACAAAAATGTACTTTTCACCTGGAAAAACTTATTTAAGGTTCACAATCGGACCTTAAAACCACTATAGTACCTTTCAGGGAACATGTACATTATTTGTACCTTGATGAACGAAAAATGTACCTGCACAGAACCTTTATTTCTAACAGTGTACCACCCTTTTCCCTCATTTGCATGTTCTGCTAGTAATTCATAACTAAGAAAAAGCTTGATTTAGTCTGACAGCAGGAGATAAGAACCTAAGTGGAGCATTCTCAGAGCATTTGGGATCTACTGTATCTTTCTTGAGGGCACTGTATATATTAAGTTTCCTCCTCGTCTGGAAGGAACATCCGTCTCCGACTCATTAATTTGAGGAGTCTTTCAACACATCTTCTCTGAGATGCAGTTGAAACCCTTCTTTGGCAATGCAGAATTAGATGAAGCCACCTCAAATCAACTGAGCTGGACTTATTACACCTTCCACCAAATACACTGAAAGCCCTGTTACCGTAGAGACCAGTGAGTATTGCATCTAAATTCCTGACTGACATTTCCTTCACTGAGATATTTCTGTTCTCTCCTATGAAACCTCTTGCAGCTTTCACTTTCAGATTGTTGTCTAGACAGCAGTAAGCAGTCCAGAAGTGACTGGGAATACGAACTCTGTTCTTTGGAGTATTAGGGCCTGGAACCACCCCGGTGACGATAAAGGCAGAATTTGGCAGGCACGTCTGGATCAGAGTGTGAGCCACATCTCTCTCTGTCTTCCTCCACTGGCCTCTGTTGAAAGATCTGTCCTGTGGGGCGGCGTTGGTGAGGGTGAAGGTGGCGTCAGAGCAGCTCGGTGACCTGGCGTGGTAGACTGGAGCCAGGTGTCCTCTGTCATAGCCTGAATTGTCATAGTCTTCATTAACGGCTTGATTGTCTATCTGCAGCACGCTGCTTTCAGGCATCATCTCTGCTTCATCTCTGTCTTCAAGCTGCAAGAATTGTAATGAGAAGAAGAGGAGATCCGTTTAGCATCATGACATGCAAGTAATATAATAAAATTAATGTGTACCAAAAGGTGGTACATTGTTTTTAACATACCTGAGGTTCAATAAACCAGTTGTCGCTTCTGTCACAATCCTTTATCCCTTCAAACCTGTACGCTGAGTACACAGGGATCCGGTTTGCTGTGTCATACAGAGTTGCATATTCATAGGTGTTCTCTCATTTTTGACAGATCTGTTTGTAATTATCTTCTGGAAACACAGTCGGAGGAGACACGGTTCCTGCTGGGTTAGCAAAGAATGCACGACACTGCTGAGTAAAATCAGGTACGACTTCACTGGAACATCCAGAGAGAGCCAGCAGAAGCAGCACCGGAGTGAGGAGGTTCATGATGGACCTCAGGAAGAGGGACGTGATGAGGAACAGAATCTCCTAAAAGAAAATGGAAAAAAAAAACAGGACAAAAATAAGAAACAGCAGCTCATGGGCACTTCGTGGAAATTCATGGCAATTAGAAGCACCAGGTCCCATTCAGTTTTAGTTGGTTAAACACAGCTGACTGAATAACTCAAATGATTCAACGAATACAGGAGCGAAACTTTTAAAGGAAATGCTTGGTAATCCACAAAGGAACTAACTTGACTTACCAAGCCATGGGCCTGACGACGGGCCCCAAGGTTTATTACACACTTCTATAACCTAAGAATAGCTCCATTAGTTTGCGTTGAAGTCCCTGTAGTTATTGAATAAAAAGCCTTAGTATGTAATAAGCCTGGAATGTGAAGAGGTTAAAGTGCTGTTGAGCCGAAATGAAAATCAATGAAATCAAAAGGAATCAATGAATTTCTTAAAAATCAAGCTTTTAAACTGATGGACTGATGGACCATCATTTTGCCCTCTATTTCATGAACTGTTACTTAAACATGATAAAACTGTTTTTATGTCTTTCTATTATATAAAATTATTTAAATAATGGAAACAATGGAAGAAAATTAATTTGCACAATCGTG
>JAILXH010061872.1:0-10110 GCA_023558415.1 Piaractus mesopotamicus | reverse complement strand
GACTGTTTTATATCAAGAGCGATTAACATGGATTAACATTTTAAGAGTGAGACTGAATTTAGATTCTGCCAAGAAATATTGCAAATTTACAGCATATTACATTTTCATCTAAGCAATAAATATTAGTGCATCCATTCACTGGCCACTTTATTAGAAACACCTACCTTGTGCTTCCACTAACTGGACACTTTATTAGAAACACCTACCTTGTACTTTCACTTATTGGCCACTTTTTTAGAAACAACAGCCCTGTAATTCCACTCACTGGCTTTTTTTGTAGAAACACCTATCTTGTGCTTCCACTAACTGGCCAATTTATTAGAAATGCCTACCTTGTGCTTCCACTCACTGGCCACTTTACTGGAAACTACCTTATAGGTCCATTACCCAAGAGTGACTCTGTGGTCAGAAACTGCCCACTGATGCAGGAATAGAGGACAGCTAACACAAAGGGTTTCAAACTGTACACCAGCAAAGTGGAAGTACAAGAGAGGGGTGACAAAGTGATAAAGGAAAGTGGCCAGTAAGGGTTTGATGTAGCTCCTGATCCTGGCAGTCATTCTGTGTCTTGGTCATTGTAGCTCCTGAAGTGCTCTGTAGCATGTCAGTCAGTGCATTAGTATTCCGTAGGCTGTGTCCAGGCTGATTGTATTGTAGGGTATGGTGTGTGTGTGTCGGGGGGGGCGAAATCGCTCTGCAGGTGTTTCTGTCTCCCTCAGGACTTCTTAGCAGATGGTAAACGAGACCTTGCTCGGTTCAGAAACCCTCTCAGCTGAATCAAAGGCAGACAGTACATGGGGTACATGGTACCCAGCATGGATCATGAAGTATGCAGCCTTACTTTGATGTTTTCCTGCATCAGTGTGTTATTTAATGCAGTTATATTTAATTACAGCTCTGAAAACAATAGTTACATGTTGTCAATATGTTGCAAAATATAAGAATGCATTCTGATATGTTTTAAATGAAGAATTTGGTCATTGTGGTAATTTGCTGTTTACTCAAGACTGTCCATCATTGTGTGAAATATCCCCTGGTATCTGGGGGGTCCCATGTTGTCTGGCTGCTAACTCACTTGCCATAGAGGTGCTGATGCTTCAATGGCAGCAAAATGTTTGTTTATCAGTTTATCAAGAACTTTATCAGTTCCTCTTCTGGAAATGCTTGTTTCTAGTTTGGTTTTGTTTGATTTCCTCACATCAGGTCTAAGCCATTTATCTCTATGAGAAATATGAACGGGATTTTTGAAAATTGTTGCTGTCTCACACTGTAGTAAACAAAAACGTTCCTGATCTGTTTTATCCTGTGTCTACTCTCCTCCCAAATGTCAGTGGATCCTTTGAGTTATGAGGTTCTAGTCAAAATGTGGACATTACTACAAGCAGTCTAACACTGCTGTACCATAAAAATTACAATGCATGAAAGTAAGACTTCTACTAAATTTCACATTGTCATTTGGGTCGTTCTACTGAACGAGTTCAAAGACAGCGTTGAAAACACATCTGTGACTTCAGACTAAAATCTTTTTGCTTTGAGTGACCCTATGCCTTAATTACTTTATTAAAACAAATGATTAAACATTCCATTTAGTCTCTACCAAAAGAGTCATAATTCAACCGTTTCGGTAGTGACAATTTGAGCTCATTTTGAGCTCAAAAACACAGCCAGTACATGTCTAGCAAACACAGCTTTGAACAACATAAAATCATCACGCAATGTGTCCAAAAGTCTGAAAATCATCACATCACTGATTTTCAGACTTTTGGACACATTTACTTCAAAACAATGGGATCTAACTGCTTACTATGTGGCCATGAGGGACAGGGATGCATCCTCACTTTCTGCTCTAGAATGTAAGTACGTGGCCAAAATAAGGCTCCGCCTAAAGACCTAAACTGTTTAATCTCCTTAAAAATTGAACTCATAACAAAATCTTTTAACTTCACTACAAATTAAATCAAAACGGTTATTTAAAAAGCAACATTGAAAAAAAAAATGTAAGTATCATTTTCAGAATTGTAAATTTAGAGGTTTGGCCTGTAAGTATGTACTATGTAGGTGTTTCTAATAAAGTGTCCACTTAGTGGAAGCACAAAGTAGGTGTTTCTAATTTTGGACAGACACCTCCCAACAGAAAGTACCCTATAAATAATGATTTTGTGTATATTTCGCTTATTGCTACTACTATTGTCCTAGTAAATATCTTTACTTCACTGCTTTAAACATACAGGGAGTTTCTACATGGACTGTACATTTTAGCACAGTGATTAAAGTTATCAAGCATAACTCTAAATAATAATATTTGAGTTCAGTCCTTACTCTAGAGACACGTTTTGATTTGCTCAAATTACTTCTGCCTACATTAAACCCTCAGCGCTGTTTAATTTCATAATTACTCAATATTACAGTAAGAGGTTTCAGTTGGAAAGCTGTTTGCAGAGCGTGCGGCTTCCTGTCAAACGGTCGCACTAAACTTTCAGAAAGAAGCTTCGCATGATCTGCAGTTGATCCGAGTTATGAAATGAGCCTTATTTACATTCTCGGCACAAACTCTATTACTTTATGTGTTTGATTAATTCTCTTGCCAGGCAGGCAGACAGGACAGTTAATTGGAGTGCATCCTTAAAACGCACGACTTCGTATATTGCATTAATTTCTCATTTCCAGAGTCCAAACAATGGCACTGTATTGAAAAAGGATGAAACTGAACAAAAAGCAGAGAATATGCACTTTCAAACTGCATTCCTGCTCTGCGTACGGAAGAGTGTTCTGTCCTGCAGTGCCGCTGTGTGCATTTCTTTTTTATTTTTTCTCTCAGAGATTAGCAAAGGCAGCAGATGAATGACAGAGAAACGCTTCATGCTCAGGAGACTGAGCAGGATGAGGGGAATAAATGATCATATCTCACCTTCTGCAGACTCTACACCGTAAATACTTTAAGTACTGTACAAATGCCTTCAGCAGCTATTTATCTAGGTAGTATGTTGATTTTTTACAGTATAACACTAAATAACCTTAGAATAAATGCAAATAAACCTACAGTTGAAGTTATACGTTTCCATACACCTCAGCCACATTCATTTAAACTCAGTTTTTTACAATTCCTGACATTTAGGCCCGATCCCATTTCTTATTTTTACCACTACCCCTTGTTTTCGAGTGTCTTCTTAGCCTTTGGAACTGAGTTATAAGAGGTGGTGGTTGAAATCTTCCCTAAGAAATGGAGCAACCCTCAAAAGAAAGAACATTACTTCATTAACAGGCTACTAGCGGTGCTCTGCTTTTTTTCTAATAACACTCCGTTTGGAGTGTGCCCCTGAAAAACCTCCGTTTGGAGGGCCATGTAGCCCTAACACTTCACCCTACCTCTCTATCTCAAAAAAAAAAAAATCAGGATACCTCACCCCTAGACGTGTATGCGAAAAACAGAGGGCTAAGGGCCAAGTGGTATGGGTGAGGGGTAAAAAGGAATTGGGCCTTAATCCTTGTACACATTCCCTTTTTTAGGTCAGTTACGATCATTACCATATTTTGAGAGTGTGAAATGTCAGAATAATACTAGAGACAACGATTTATTTGAGCTTTTATTTCTTTCATCACATTTTCAGTGGCTCAGAGGTTTACATACATGTGGTTAGTATTTGGTAGTATTGCCTTTAAATTGTTTAAGTTGGGTCAAACATTTGAGGTAGCCATTTTGCCGCAACTTTAGAAGTATGGGTGTTGTCAGCTTCAACTTCCTGGCTGCACCAACCTCTCCTGCAGGAAAGCACTCCCACAACATGATGCTGCCACCTTCATGCTTCACAGTTCCATTGGTTTAATCAGAGCAGAGGGCATCTCTCCAAACAGTAAGATCTTTGTTCCCATTCTAAGTTGCAAACTGTAATCTGGCTTTTTTTATGGTGGTTTTGGAGCAGTTACTTACTCCTTGCTGAGCAGCCTTTCAGGTTATGTCGATATAGGACACATTTACTGTTGATATAGATACTTTTGTACCTGTTTCCTTCAGCATCTTCACAAGGTCATTTGCTGTTGTTTTTGGATTGATTTGTAGTTTTCGCACCAAAGTACGTTCATCTCTAGGAGACAGAAGACATCTCCTTCCTGCCCGGTTTGATGGTTGCGTGGTCCCGTGGTGTTTATACTTGCATATTATTGTTTGAACAGATGAATGTTCCTACAGCAGTTTAGCCCACCAATTCAGCTTACAGCAGTTTAGTCTGCCCATTCAGTCTACAGCAGTTTAGCACCTCCCATTCAGCCTACAGCAGTTTAGCACCTCCCATTCAGCCTACAGCAGTTTAGCCCCACCCATTCAGCCAAAAGCAGTTTAGCCCCGCCTTTTCAGCCTACAGCAGTTTAGCCCAAACAGTCTGTATCAGTTATTGGAGTGGAAATTGTGGAGAAACGATTAAATGTTGTGCTGTTTCTGGCTGTCAGTAAGCAAATGGATCATAGCGGCTTCCAAAGGATTCACACATCTAAAATGAGTGTCTGGGATTTATTGTTTGCCCCACAGCCCTGAGGATTTCAGTCCCAACTTAACAGTTAGTTCCACATTTCATCCAATACTGTTTATGGAACAAGGAACATAGGTACAGCCAATCAGAACAGAGTAACAAAAACAGCCTGTTTAATTCTAAGAGATGAAGAAAGTGTTTTTGGTAAATATAATTTAGATTATTTTCTTTTGTATCTTATAATTAATGAAGCGTTGTGAAGACAGTATTCAGAGGCTTGCAGTGATGCTGCTGGCTGTCAGTCACCTGTACTGTGCACAGAATAAATGCAGAGCAGTTTCAGTTTGCTGCAGACCATCAGCTTTGGAGAGTTCTGTTCTCTTTTCTGTGCTGACCCCACAGAGTTGAGGAGGGTAGAGAGAAATGCTAAAGTCCAGCTCATTAACTCCACCACAGCTGGCCTGAACCCAAATAAACACCACCAGCTCAGTCCCACAGAGGCACCAGAGCACCGTTGGAAGCTCCATTAGGCCAAACTCTGCCAAAACTTCAGGTTAATTTGCATATTACTGACCACAGGACAGGGGCTCCTACACTGTCTGCTTTTCCTTTTTAGGTTTTACTGGATCAACACGCTCTGCTTTATAAATACATAACGAAACATTGTATATCTCCAAAACATTTAGAAGAAAGGCTGTGTTCTTAATCAGTTGATGGAACTTGAAAGATTATTTTTTTTTTCATTTCTATCATTTTTTCTGCAACCAGTTGTTTCAGTTGTTTTTTCAAATGTTGTAAAAAAGAAAAAAATGTTTTTGTATGATAGCAATGATATGTAAGAAAACTAAACATTTACCCACTTAAAAAGATTCTTTAAGGGTTCTTTAGCAAAGACTATAGTTCTATTTAGAATCAATAGTTCTACATAGAACCATTTTATGATTAAATGGCTCTCTGCATGGTAAAATTGTTTTTTACATTGATGGAGAATGTGTTGTATAGTGTTCTGCTGTTGTTACGAACTTGACATCAGTACAGTAGTATAGTATCAAAGAACTTACTTTTAGCTGTTGATTCTGGAATATGTGCCTTTTCAATCATTTGATTCCTTAGTGCTGTTGTTTAGTTGAATCAGCTGAAGTGTGTTGTTGGCATCCAGGGTACTGCACTGCAGTTGCCTCTTATCTGGATAATAGATCTTTTTTTGTATCATTTTTGGTACTACTTTGGTATTACTTGTGGGGTACCTCAGGGCTCTGTATTGGGTCCTATTTTGTTCTCTTTTATGATCCCCCTTGGGTCCATTTTTCAGAAGTACAACATCCCCTATCTTTACCTTCTGCACATCATTTCCAATTGTCTGAGAAACATAAAGTGCTGGATGCAAAAGAACTTTCCTAAACTAAACCAAAACAAAAACTATTATTTTTGGGAATCCAGATTCGGCCAGAAGTATAGCTAGTGATCAAGAGCCATTTTCCTCTAATGTACATAGCCATGTAAAAAAAAATCCTGGTGTTACCTTTCATTCTGCTCTTAACTGTATGTGTCCACTTACAACTTTGCCTCACTTTATAGTGTTTTCACTATTTATTTCACTATTCAAAGTTTTCACTATTCATTTCAGTGGAGAGCTCTGCTGCATCACACGGTGCATAATGATTTTTGGTGCAGTGAAATCTGCCTCGCTATGCATTGAAAACGTTCCACAGGTTTCAACCTTATGCAAATGAGTGCAGCTGCCTCCAATCAGGGAACGGTAGACTGGTCTCTGTCACAAATGCCAAACATAACTTTCTCAGAGAGAAGAGAGCAGAAACAGTGACTCTCTCTCTTCTTAAATCCATGTCAATTTTACAAAATAATGAAAATATCCGGTTTGATACAGAACTGTTGACAGTGATCATTTGGAGGGAGGATGTTTGAATGAATAAAGTGTATGTAGTTTAAGCAGGAAGGCAAAATTTTAAACCATATAGCGCTCACAGGTTGCTATGGTAGCTAGCATGCTAGTGAGACTAAGTGAGCTAACTTTGTAGCTTCTATGAATGACTGATGCTTTCTGAAAATCATAAAAAGCATAGGTATGTATTTTAGTTTCACTGTAAGCTTCTATGCAACAGCAGAGTATCTGATTATTTACTTCTCCAGATATGTTCAATACAGTTCCTCCATTTTCATGATGACATAGAAAAACGCCCAACAGCGGTGAGCAGTGAGAGCCTGCGCCGAGAAAATATGTGGATGCAAACCGTAAGTCTGAGAAGAAAGACTGTTATGATTTAGTATCTTTCAGCTCAGGAGCGTAGCAAAACGTCAAAGTGTCCTGTTTTCTAAGCAGCTGGAAATAGCCATCCGTGCTTTTATTTCCTCCAGTATTGATTACTCTACTTGCTGTACATTGGAATCTGTCAGTCGAGTTTGTTACGCCTACAGTTGTTTCAAAATGCAACCAGTTGTTCTTTGCTTTTCAGCACTCTTGGATGAGGTTCAAAGGTGACCGTGCCTTTTCTGTAGCTGCCCCAAAACTCTGGAACATTCCCACTTTTCATAAAAGCTTTCCCACCCCACAGTAGATATTTTTTTTATCAAATTTAAAAACCTATTTACTTTTAGTCTGAGTCATTTTGAAGACTCATGTGTTCGGTCATCTGTTCTGTCATGATTTGTGCTGCCTTGCCACCAGTAGCTCTTGTACTTTGTTTTCTTATTGTTTTTATTAGATTTATTTCTATCTGTATTTCATTTTCCCTGCTGAATGTGTGGTGTAGTATTGATTGGAGTTGCTCTTTTGGATCTCCTATTTTGTTAGATTCATGATTTATTTGAGTTGATTTTATTGTGCAGCACTTTGGCTGAGACTTGTCTTTTGAATGTGCTATATAAATAAAGGTGACTTGACTTGGCTTGCTTGACTACACAGTGCTGTGCAAAAGTCAGAGTCAAAGCAGCCACCAAGTACAATTCATTCGTTTTTTTTTCAGGAGATATGGAGGAAGAGACTGAGGAGATTAGATATAAGATAATCCACTTGCATAAGGAAGAAGAAGGTCAAAGGAAAATAAGTGGCAAAACAGGAGATTCCATAAGTTAAAAAAAAAAACTGATTAAAAGCTACAGAGAAAATGGGACTCCTAACAACCACCTGGAAGACCTGATAGACACCAAAACTGTCCCAATCATATAAACAGCACTTAAAGCTTTCATCTTTGAGAGAGAGGAGAAATGTGAGTAATGAAGGTTCAGAGGTGCACCATTGAATCCTCTCCTGCGCTGTGATGTGGAGACTTCGTCCTTGTGCTGTCTGATCAGACTGTATCTGTGTGCGTGTTACTTTATCTCTGACAGGCGTTTGGCTGTGTACCGCTATTCATCATCCCTGCAGCCACAGCCTCACTATCAGTTCACTGTCATTACAGAGCACAGCTCTCCTCCATCGGCTGCCCTTTGTTTCTCATCTCCTAATGAGGCGTTCTGATGTGTCCGAGGTCGGCTATTACTCTATCACACACTGTGTGTATGCAAAACTGTCAAATTAGTGTGCATTTCAGCTCTGCAAAGACTACGCTATCAAGAATGCAGGAAATACCTTTGGCCTAACAGAAGATGTAAACAGAGTGATTCAGAGTGGTTTGGTGTGAAACGGTTCAGAGTTATTTACAGTGGTGGTGATAGGAACCAGGGGTCACCATGACTACAACACAAATATAGACATTTAAATTACTGTCCAAAACCACCAGTGAACTTACACCTGTCTTCTGAGTTTTATATAGAATGTTGATGATGATAAAATAGTGGAAAAACTGAAAAAATTGCTTAGAAGAGGTTTATAATGCGTTTAATGTACATTCTACTAATTATCTATTAAATTTAACTTAATTTATTAACCCCAAACTTTACCTCAACCCTTAACCTCAACCCAAAACCTAGACCTAACCCTCAGCTTGCTCTTAAGTCTAACTCTAACACTGTTCGGTTGTAACAGTTTTTATATGCAATGTTGATGATGGTAAAATAGTGGAAAATCTGAATCTTTTTTGGCCTCACTTTGTGCTGCATGTATCCATCCATCACAAATGGATTTAAATATTAGTTTTTAGGCCCAAATCTTCTCAAAACTATCATGAAACAGTGTCTCAGACATCAGGCAGTGTATTCATAACCATTTCATGTAATAACGTTCTGTAAGGGAGATTTTAGAGCTGGACGTCTGGTTCCTATCACCATCGCTGTGAGCAATTCTGACTCTGTAAGTTTATCTAGAATCGAGCATTTTGCATGAATGACATTCTTAAATATTTTTGTGAGTTCAGACCATGCCTTCAGCACGGTGGTGGTAGTATGAGAGAAGACTGATTGAGGGAGTGGGGGGGGGGCTCTAAGAACTTGGGCTGGAGTTCTGGGCAGCTTCTGCCTGTAGTCCAGACCCCCCTCATAGCTGTAGTAGGACTGATGCAGGACTGAGGAACAAGGAGGAAATGGGGTGGAGGTGGGGATTGCGAACACTTCGTCACAGGAACGGAAGGTGAGGATGTGAATTTGTAGGGCATTAGATTGGAAGAAGGAGGAGTGTCAGCCATGCTCCTCCACTCACTTCAATTATAACATAACTACATTAAATGATGCAAAGATTTTGTAAAAAAAAAAAAAAAAAAAAACTGGCTTTTAATCTTAATTCTGCCTCTGAATCTATTCTTCTTCCTTTAATAACATGATTTCTGTGTGCTGTTTTTATTAGAACACAGAATGTGATCTAATAAATCTCAAAAATTCTTAGGTTTTTATTCTGTTTGTGTCACAAACATCCCTCTTAAAGATCCTCTGTATAGATTATGTGTGTCTGCGCTTATATGTGATTAGCATGTACATGTGCTACTGCATCCATATGAAACTGATAGATGAAGATCCCCATGCTGAAGAAGAGAAGCTCACCTAAACATGACTTGTCTTGGCAGGGGTGAGGAGCGAAACTGGCAACAGTTGATCAAAGATCTGGACTCATTTCAGTCTTTTGAAATCAAAGGAGAGATATGCTCTAGCGTTCTGTAGTAATGATCAGCATTTGAGCAGAAGCTGCTTCAAAGGATGGATCTGCGTCCGGTGCACTGACCTTATCCAGGACGGTTTGTTTTACGTCTGCTTGGCCTTTGTTTGCTCACCGATGTTCACTCTCAGCAGGTGTGTTAGCGGAGATGTGTTTCATGGAAAGGTTTATTAGCACTCTCCTGTAGAGTTCGCACAGTCCAAATCTGGATAATGACACGTATTCCATTGTGTAACTAATGGAAACCGTGAAGGTCACCGTGCTGATCATATGTCACAGCTTGACTTCGGGAATATAGCAGGAAAGATGTTTCCATTTGAAACCTTCAAACCACTTTTGATGATCAAGAACATGAGACTGGAGGTGAGCACTGCTTTACTAACAATCAAACTCAAACTTTTTTCCCCATATGGAAAAAAAATATATATTCCAAATGTATTTATTATATAATTTTTTTGCAGTGTACGAAAATGGCCAAAAATATATTTCTTAAATATATATTTAAAATGCATTTATTTGTTATGTACTTGCAATACAGGTTACAGATGTACCTAAACAGTACTGACTTCTGTGATCTGCATTGTACTTTACATTAACCATGTA
>JAILXH010061811.1:12095-24471 GCA_023558415.1 Piaractus mesopotamicus | reverse complement strand
TATATATATATATATATATATATATATATATACACACACACATACATATATATAAGGAAAACTTTAGAACAAAATGTCAATTCATGTTGAATTTTTTATAAAATGAGAAGCAGCTGATGTTATGGCTTGGGACTTCACTTAATATCATATAAGGGAATCATACATCATTCACTAATTTCATGGTGATTAGTACTGATTTTTTAAATAATTCCATTGTGATAAAAACACAGAATCTGCAAAGCCTTTGTTTTACACAAATACTGTGAAAAAATAAATGACAAACAATGAACCCCGCAAAAACAAAATATTGTTTATAGCTATGAAATAAACCAATGTAAAAGAAATAGGATGAGTGACAGACTTTCCACAATCAAAGCTGTGCGGTTCTTTTGCCTCGTTTCCATCTCGCACGAAGAAAGAGCAGATGAATCCACATCAGGGCAGTGAGGTCAACTCAGCCAATAATGAAGTGATAAAATGCACTCGCACGCGCTAACAGACTCCATACACACTCTCAGCACACACCTCATCAGCACTTCCTGCTCGGCTCGGAGATCAGTATACAAATGCTTGGCGGCATTGATCTGTTATTGATTATAAATTAGGGAATGCCCTGGTGTTCCTACAGAGATCAATAAGGAGCCATTGAGACACAGTGATCCACTCCAGCACTGTTTATTCAGCCTCCTCTTCACTAAAAGACTCAGTACAACCAGTCACTTAGCACCTCTCACAGCGTTCAGCCGGAGTCGTACGCTCAAAAAGCCAACAGTGTCTCAGATGGACCTGAGTGAAGGGTAAACCCCAAGTAACTTTTATTTCCGTCTAATGTGTTGGACCTTTGTTTTCTTTACAGTCACTGAACGTCCCTATGACGCCACTAAAAGTACAATTCTCTAGAAAAATCTAGCAGCAAAAATGATTTTTTTCAGAAATACAAATTAGTATTCCATGTAGGTCTAGAAATTAAAAGTAAAGCATTTTTACGACATTTTTATGCCATTCCAACTTCAAATAATATAATGTAAAGGACAATGCAAATAACAAAGCAATAACCAAGAACAAAGTATTTTTATCTACTACAAAATGTTCAAGCAAACATTATTAGGATTAGACCAAACAGTATACCCAACCTGAATAAAACATGCTCCTCGAAGACAGGAACAAATCAGGAAAACCTACAAATCAAACATGAAAGCCTGAACATGTGCTTCGTAAGGAATTTGGACATGAAGCAAATTCTATTGCTCTGGTTCTCTTCTTTCCTTTAGAGATTAATTGGGTAGCATTAATTAACTCATTGCTTGTTAGTGGGTGAGGCCTTTATCGGCTGCATTGATTAGCCACCACCCCTAGCAAGGCCTCCTTCTGGGCAGTGAGGATGTAACAAGCCTGATTATTGGCAGATAAATTAACACAATCAATTCCTGCCATTCTCTACAAAAATCTCTCACTCTCATTCCCATTCTCTCTCTCTGACCGAGTTCAAGGATTGAGCTATTGTTTAAGTCATTAGTTGAGCTGATTTGGGGTTTGAACCAAATGCTAATTGACTCCACCACCAGCTTCTCTCAATTACCCCAGAGTAAATAACCGCCCTCTCTCTTGTTCTCTTTTCTTTCAGATTTGCTGTTTTTCTGCTTGTCTTTCAACCCCTCCCCCTTTGCCATTCTGCCATCTTTTACAGCTGCACACTCCAGCAGCAAGCACAACATGGGAGACTTACCAAGAGAGATATTCTACTCTGGTTTAAAAAAAAAAAAAAACATTTAATAAAGTGTCTTTCTAAACATGCAGCGATTACACATTATTTGTTAAAAACACGTTTAAATGCTTCGAGTAAAGTTGTCAGTATAGTTCGTTACAGTATAGCACATATTTACCCAAGTTAAAAACGAAACAGCATAAACTTACTATGCAAAACTGTTGTACAAAATTCCCAGTACATACAGCAGATTACTAAACGAGATCTGAACACAGCAGGAGTTTGCCATTATGAGCACAGAGTTTGAACAAGTCCTTAAATTAGCAGTAAACAAGACAAAATGCTAACCTTGACAAACTATCTATTCAGAGGGATCTGAAACAATCCTACTCAAAATCTACCTGAAACAACGCAAACCAGCATGGGTAGTTATAAAATCATCATTTGTAGCATTCAGTTCTCTAACTGAATGCTACAAATGATGGGAGCTCTTGTTTCATTTTATTTACTTTATTTACTTATTCTGTGATTCTGTAAAGAGTTTCAAATCTCTGCCCTTAAATGTGGATACATGATCTACAAGAAAACAAATCAGAAATCGCTGAAAGGCCGTGCATTTCTCGCTCTTACCGTTTTCTTGAGCAGGACACTTTCTGATCTTAAAGATGGCACCAAGCTCCTCCTCTTCATCCTGGAAGCCTTTCTGGATTTGCTGCAGTCTTAGCAATCCTTCCCCCCTCTGGTGACTCAACGAATTGGAGTGCTGCACTAGACTGAGGCTGTTTTGGGTGGAGTAATCACACAGTACACAGTGCAGCCAGCCACCATCAGACACGTGTCCTTCAAACTGCTGTAGGTACTAAAGAGGGATGAAAAGAGAGAAAGAAATTGGTCATATCTTCTCAAATGCTGTATCTTGTACACCACCAAAGCATAATTACATTCTCTGAGTAGCTGCGTATAAATCAGTGATACAGTCGGGCTCCTACATAGATGGAATAAAAGATCCAAACTACATAAACCATGCTACATCATTCAGGCTCCTTTAAAAAGCAACACAAGAAACAAAGGTATAACACAAATACATTGATTTACTATGACTGTGCATATGCAAACAAAACCACCAAAAAAAACATCAAATGGGTCAAAATACGATTGAAATGCTCGTCAAGCTGCCTTTGTCTTATGTTCAGTAAAACGTTTTAAACTGTACTTCTGTTAAATGTGGACAACCTATAGAATACCAAATTCTTGTCATGGAGACAGGGAAAAATACTCGGTGTCATAACAAAACCTTGTGTCTCCCAAATGGAAATATTACATACATTATTACATTACTGTAAGTTAATGTAATAAGTTTTTATTATGAGTAATTAAAATTAAAAATTATGGTGCAGCTGCCAGTATGAATGAATGAATAAAAGTGTTAAAAATAATAACTATTACTAATAGTTACTATGTCATACCAAGCTTTAAAATTTACATGCACCCCAATCTTCATATTAGCCAATATACGATGCAGACAAATACTCTCCATTGCCTTGATAATATATACATTTCTCTATATTGTATATATATGGTATACACACACAATGTACCATCAGATCAGAGTTCATCTTCCGAGCACCTGGTGCATGCTCTAACAAACTGCCTTCCATTATACAGGGATACACTGATACAGGAATTGTGGGGCGAAGCAGATATCTGATATTTTTTCCTGTATGTATTTGCCAACACCAGTGCATAAACATTTATACAATGACACTGCATTACAGTGAACAGAATATTGGGGGTTTTTTTCTTCCTTAATTTTTAATTAATGTCCTTCTTTTCGTAAACAATAGTCACATATAACAAGAACATGGCTGCTGGATGCCATAGAGCCTATAAATCACAATACAAGTTAGTGCTTTAGGTTTAGCCATCTGCCACAATCCACCATGATGCTGACTGTATAATTTAGCCATTTCCCTGAGTTCTTTTTAACAGCATTCTTTTAAAATCTCACAGCAAAGGTGAGGCTTTCCATTTCAGTAACAGTGAAAAGCCAAGGAAGATGGGACATTCATTGAGAATTAGCTCACTGAGTGTGTAAAACACAATCACGCAAACAATGAGAAACACCAGTCCACTTTCTTTGCTGAATTCTAAACTGATTAGAGATGTGGTGGGCTAATGGACCACATTAGCAGGAGGGAAAAAATAACATACAATCAATCTCCATTACTAAACACCCCAGAGAGGCCTTTGGGCAAGACAGCAGTTTCTCCTTCAGGTTGCTATGACCATTCTTGCAATTTTCTAGACCTTAACCTCGGCTACAGGTACAACTGTTCATGAAAAGCCAAACTTTATTATAAATTAAATAAATTAATTTAATTAAAACTGGTTAAGTGATGGGGAGGAGTAAGACTTTTCTCATTTTCATATAATTACTAATAATACATTTTGATAAGCAATTTAGCTTCTCTCTAACATTATACATTATCAAATTTATAAACTATGAGATGTCAGTGAAGGTCTTGCGTCTTACGTTTTAGTCAAAGTTTCTTATCTGTTTAATCCAAAGAGGGAAACATAGGAAGACTACCGCAGCCATCTAAAGCCTAGTGCACACCAGATGAGAAGGGCCATGCAACATATAGTACAAAGTGCAGCCACAGCACATAGGAAGCGTCACAAAAAAGCACCAAATAACAACAAGCTCAAGCTCATTTTACACTCTAATTACACAGATTTAATGGAATAAAACTTAATGGTCTTGGTGAATTTATCATGTTTGATACACAAGCTCTTCGTTTTCAAGCTCAAAGGTTTAAAATGGAATAAGTTTCAATGTGACAAGGCTAGTCAAAAAGATTTAAGTGTAAATTAAGCTACGTCACCTACTATGGATTTGTGGTCTAATTTAATACAGTACCGTAATAGTAAGATGCTGAGTGTGTGCAGTAGCCTGTAGCCTTAAGGGCTCAAAGTTTTTTTCCCAAATAATGCCTTTGAATACCAAATTTAACTGAAATGCCCATCCCTATTAAGCGGTAGAATGAAGGGAGATGGGTTAGAACTGGGAGACAGAATTGACAAACACACACAAAAAATATTCTCTGTGGTGCACTGGATCTCTGAGAACTGGCAGCTGAAGTTTAGTTTGAAGTGGTTAGTGGTGACAGCAGAGTAAATCAACAAAGCCATCTCAGCTGTGGAAGTACGTATGTATTATTCAAGGGTGAGCCAACAAGCAATAACTTTCTAAATCATGCTACCTTGTCAGTGTAAATATAAAATGTTTACTTTCTGGGAAGAAATAAAATGCCAACAACAATGAAAAAAGAGCAGTCAGAACAAGTGAGTGCGTAAGATATTTTATGTTTCCTTCAACAAAATAACACTTCAATAATTCCGAATATTTAATTTTTTTTCAACTACATGGTGCATGAGGGATTATTAACAGCACAAACATACAATGTCAAACTAAGCTCACCAACTGAGAAGAATTTACCTTGTACAGTCTCAAGCTGGACTCATGTCTGGAGCTCACTGTGTGTAGTTTTAGTTTCTCCAGACTGTTGGCTTCGTAGCTGCATGCATTACACCGTAGCTGCACTTGGACACCAGCAGCGACACACCTGAGTAGCCACTCCTCCTCTTCTTCTGAGTTTCCGTGGTTACTGTTGGCTTCTCGCAGGTGTGCTGCTAGCTGGTAGCGCTGCAGGTGCTTGTCTGTCTGGCAGTGCAGCTGGAAGTTGGCCCGCAGAGGAGTGGCATAATGGCAAAGTCGGCAATGATGGGCGTCACCGGTTGTGCTCCTCCAATCAGCATCAGGCAGTGAGCGCTGTGCAGTCAGGTGCTGACTAAGAGCTTCCAGGCTGTCTGAGGAGAAACGACCACATAGCACACATTCAAACAGTCCTTCTGGAGGGTCTCCATCTTCCTGCTTCTGGGGAGCTTCTTGCAAGACCTCACCAGGTGGTAGTACCACACTGGGGTCAAGCAGCTTACTCTGGCCCTGGCAGTAACGGTAAAGCTCAGTGGCATTGTGCCGACGCTGGCGCTGCATGTGTGCCAGGTTCTGTTGCAAGAGGAGCATGTTGTGTGTGTGTTTCTCACTGGTCATGTGTATACGAAGGTTCCGTGCTACATTGGTTTCATAGTCACACACTTCACATCGCCATGATGCACGCCCCTGGAGCTTAGAAGGGGAGGGGGACGTGGCTTGGATGGGGGGCGTGTGAGGCAGAGGGCTAGGTTGGGATGTTGGCACATGTGGAAGTGTCTGTGTCTGCAAATTCTGCATATTGTTGAGGTGTTTGTCCGACTGCATGTGGATGCTCAGGTTGCCTTTGGTGGTGGTGGAATACTGGCACACCTGGCAACGAAATGGCTTGTACCCACAAGTGTACGTCTCCCCCCGAGCCAGGCGTGGGTGACTCTGCCCACTGCTGCAATAAGGGCACTGTCCATCCTCCGAATCTGGGTGCTTCTCCTTCATATGGGCCTCCAGAGTTTGTTGGTACTTGTAGTGCCAGTTGCATTTGGGGCACTTCAGTGTCTTGCAGGAGTTTCGTGAGTGTGTCATAGTTACTTGACCCCCAAAAGCGTAAGACGATCCTTGGACACCATCCCGTCCAGCAACAAAACCCCCATCGCTCCCAGTCAACAAACTTCCTCCAGAATCCTCAAGTGGAGACTTGTTAAGCTGAGTTACAAGTGGGCTAAGGGCAGGTGACTGAGAATTGCTGTGACTACTGGGTAGGTCAGAGTAGGCCAGCTTGTTGTCATCACACAGCCTGCCGTTTGGTTCTTTTGCCATGGCACTGCCATTTTCTGACAAGGTGTTTGGTTCTGTTCCCATCAGACTCTCTTGGTTTTTTGGAGCAGAGGCTGTGGGTGAGGTTTGCACACTAGGGGAAGCTGGAGCAGGGCCGTGGCAGTTAAAGCTTGTTCCGCACTCTATCTCAGAGTCTGTAAGAGATTTGGTGTTGTTCATAAAGCTGGTTGCTATGGTGACAGAGTTGGGAGATTTGGAAATGCTTTGGTTTGAAAGAGCCTCTTCGCTAATGCGCTCTTGTCCGCCACTGCTAATACCGCTCACACTGTCCTTTGCAGCGCAAACTACCTCTAAACTCAAACTCTCCTCTCCTTTTCTTTGACTTAAGTCATCATCCTTGTTCCTCTGTGTGCCCTCTCTGCCCAGGGTTGAAGGGTCTTTGGCAGGGCTTAGCGCTGAGGTAGGAAGGGGAGCTCTGGGTAGAGAGGGCTGGAGAGGGAGTCCTGGCTCAGAGATCTGGAGGTTCTCCCTCTCCTCCTGACATAGCATGTCCACTGTGTTGTGCCCTGGGTTTGTGGTTGCTAATTGGGTTGACACAGCATGCTCACTGCTAGTTTTTGGTTCTAGGAAGCTGAGGAGTGGCTGCTGGCTTGGGCCGACAGGCTGCAAGATGGCACAAGTGTGCTGGAGTAAGAGCAGGCGCTGTTCCTCTGTGCTAAGCGTGACATTGTGTTTATGTAAAATGTGACCTCTAAATGCACGCACGCGGCTGAATGACAAGCGACACAAAAAGCACACCAGGATGGGTTTGGCTCTGCTAGGCAGCACCTGCCTTGCTTCAAAAAGACCTGCCTTGGCAGAAGCTCTATCTTTGGATTGGCGGGACAGCAAAGCAAGGATATCTTCAGGCAGGTGGCACCAGTTCTTGGGGTGATGCAGGTGGAAGACATGAAAGCTCTTCAAGGTAGAGCTCTGAGAAGAAGAAAAATGGCATGTGCTAATAATGGGGGGACGAGAGGAGGATGGAACGACACCACTTGGCAACTGACACAGGCTATCTAGGACATAAGCAGAACAATCAGCTTGGAAGACGATCTCTCCAATCTGACGTTCTGCCTCATCAACTTCATCATCCTCCTCATCATCGATTCCTATTCTTAACTCTTCTCCTTTCTCACCCTCAGCATACTCATCAACCTGCTTTTCACCAATGCCATGTTCACATCCATCTCCAAAAGTCCTCTGTTCTTCCTTGTCTTCTGCCTCTGTTCCTTCCCTCCATCCTGGTTCACCCAGAGTGGCAGAGCTCAGGTGAGATGCTTTATCTCTAGGCAGAAGGAGTAGGCTGGAAGTTGGGCTGCAGAACCCTAAAGGCTGGTTTGTATAAGGGCCGGAGGCTCCATCATGTGAGACAGAGTCACAGCACTCCATCCTCCCAGTTACTGGACACACTCATCCCACCCTGACCTACGGAAAAGAAAGAGGGAAAGACAGGGTTAAGTAATTAATTTTCTTATTCTTATTAAAAAGAACTTTAAGTGAGAACCTCTTCAAATATATGATCCATTATGAACTGCAAAAGATTGTAAAAATGTTATTGTGCAAAATTACCAGAAGAAAATTAAATACAGTAACTCAAGATAAATGCCTTTAAAACAAAAGCTGATGTTAAAATTATGGATCGTTTTATAACACCCCAGAACCAGAAAGAGAGAGAGAGAGAGAGCGGTTAAGAAGGAGAGGGGAAGATTGTACTGCGATCAATAGCTTTTTGCCATGCTGCATCTCTGAAAGCTGAATATTACATGAGGGAAGTTTCTTGGAATCACTAAAATCTCTTCAATTAATCTATCAGCCTGTCTGTCCCTTTTCTCACCCATCTCTCTTTCCGCAGTAGCAAGTTCCCCTTTAGTGAACTGTAGGCAACAGAGCAAAGGGGCTGCATCTAGAGGGGTTTGTTCAATGCTAGCACCTTCAGGCTACACTCCCTGAAGTCTTAGGCTTCTCAAGAGACCTAAGCTGCAACAGCCCTTGAGCTATTTGAGTAAGAAGTGGTTTTGATTTAATTCTATTTGTGTGGCATTCTGCAACATGTGTTGTCATACAGCAGGGCCTCAGTTAATACCTAGACCTGATATAGCTATGTTACACTTAAAATATATATTCCTATATAGTGCACTTCAAACAAGTCAGTTTTGGAGTGAGCACGTGCACTGCTAGCTGTGGGAGTAAGCGATGATTGTATGTGAAGGGTATGTGGTCAGAATACAATACATTTTAAAAATGTGTTTATATTGTATACACACACACACACACACAGTGTAACATGTATGCGTGTGTGCACGCACGTGGAGGTAATTGCTCAACCTCCCAGTTTAAAAGTGCAGATTGTGCGGAGATTCAGCCTGTTATATTGAGCTCTTTCTGATCCTGACTGCTGGAGGGGTTTAAAGTGCTTATAGGAAAATCAATAGCATGAATGCTAAGCAACTTACTGGAAGCCAGAGCAGGATGCTAGCACTGTGCTAAGGATGTGTTCAGTGACTTATGCTCAATCCAATCCGCAGGCCTAGATCAAGAGGCTTTAGAGGCAAGACAAAAGCTCAGTATCACAAGAGCAAAGAGCAGCACGGTCACGAAGCACACGTGTACAACATGTAATGTCTGTTCAGACATTGTGTGCATGTGCTGTAATTAGTAATGTACCTCATTAGCAGCTTGGTTAATTATCACTCTCTTTGGGACACCTCTCAGACCAATTACCATGCAAACATGTGTATGTGCTTTTTTAATGTTCCTGCATAACAAGTTATAGTAAAAACTGACAGTACTGGTCATACTGTTAGGACACTCTTTCAAGATGTTACCTAATATGAAACATACAGCCTTTGTCTACCTTACATGGAGTCATCTGGTCCAGTTAATGGCTTTACAAAAAGCACTGATTTAGTCTTACTCTAATAAAACCAACACAACTAAACAAATACAAATCCTACTCTTATGTCATATTAGATATGAGCCTAATTTTAACTAAGCCACAATACTGTTAAAGAAATATAGCCTGTATACTTGCCTCGACAGTTAGTAACCCCCATACTCTTCATTCCTCCTCCCCTTTCTCTCTCTCTCTCTGTTTGTACAGCTGTCCCCTCTGCTGTGTGCTTGCCTTTGATCTTTGATTTAATGCACCATTTCCATTAGAAACACTAAGTCCATTCAGGAGCCGAAAGAGACTTCAAAAAAAAGCAAAAGAAAGACTAGAAGAGAGAGAAAGACTGGAGGACTTTGGAAAAACAGAGTCAGTCAAGCCAGGCAGTGTGTTAAAATAGGCTAGGTGTTACTAGAAGAGAAATGAGGCTTTTCTATAAAAAAGGACAAAAAATGGCAGACCTAGATCAAGGGTGTCCAAATCCAGTCATCGAAGCCTGGAATCCAGCACAGCTTCGTGATTTCCCTGCTCAAACACACCTGATTCAACTTAATCTGTTAATTACCAGGTTTAGTAGGCGTGTAAGAGCAGGGAAATCATCAAACTGTGCTGCACTCTAGTCCTCCAGGACTTGAGTTGGGCTCTTCTGTTCCTTATTCTAGACCATGAAGATCAACAAAAGACAAAACTCAAAACAGAATGCTGATGTGCTTCCTGAATCAAGCCCCAAGGAATAAAACAACATGCACACTGAGGGGTGAAAGGCCATAGGGTAAACACCCACACTGGAACGGGAAATATTAAGGAAACGTTTTTTTTATAGAGAAATAAAGTACCCAAAAGACCCAAGGTAATTTTTTTTTTCAATTCTAGGCCTGTTTAAATGCACACACAACTGTCATTAAACTGAGTCAATAGATCAAAGAACACACTGACTATTCACTAGCTGAGTATTCATGATGGAACAACTTGTTGACTCATCAGAGGATGGCTGATGTTGTAGAACACATTAAGCACAGTTCAACAGTTCAACTGGCTATTGAAAGCTAAAGGTACATTCCCTGGAAAGTCAGACTGCTAGAGAGTCTACTTGTGTCAATTTCAATTCAATGCACTTTACTGACATGACAGCTTTTCATGCATTACTGTCAAAAGTAATAACAAGGTGAGACCTTCTACTTTTCACATTTGTTCAGTAACTGTCTGCTATAATATGGGCTAAAAATGTATCCGCATGACCTGTACATAGTGAAAAAATATGACTGCATTTGCTCAAAATGTGCCCATTCATATGAGACTTGAAAAGCTGCATGGAAAATGTGGACCGTGTGTCATAGTACTAGTGCTTTCCTCTGTCACGTCTGCTGTTACTTCTACTTATTAGCTAGCAGTTTTTTTGTTGTTGTTTTTTGAGAAATAAGAAACGTTTGGAATGGCATTGCCATTAAATTATTATTATCATTATTATTATTATGTGAATTCTGGACAGATACTGGTATCTTTCATCTACATGTTTGCTGATGCTGATGCCGATACCAATACCGATGCAAAAAAATATATAAAATGCAGAAATCTGGACTACATTCACCTGGAATAGCATGACAGAGAAATGTAATATTTATTTGTAGAGGGACACAAATGCAGAACAATTCATAAAATGCAAATATTTTACTGTAGCAGCCCACTGTCACAATCTGCTCTTCCAATAAGAGTACAATAAGCAAATTTAACAATAAATAATTTAGCAAATATCTGCCAATACTAATACAATTCTGATATCATTGTGTATCCCTTACTATTATTATTATTATTATTATTATTACCTGCATAAAGATTTGAGAACCTTATCAATCATAACGCTTAGCAGCTTTAAACTTAAATATAATGTCCCCAACACATACTATTGGGTCACTGGTGATCATTAAGCATATTTGTTTATAACTGTATTTACTTTCTTTATTAAACAAAGCCTCAACACAAAAGACCACAGTACATGCAAAACAAACACAAGCAGCACACACTGTTTCAAATGAAACAATGACTGAGGTTAAAGTGCAGAATGCTTGCAATCATTTTAGAGTATTTACAGTCTATTTCTGGTGAATCATACAGGAAAAAAGCCTTTTTTGTACATAAACCACCAATATCACAGGACTATTATGATGATTAGGTTAAAAAGTCCATTTTAGACATGCACTCCTCATTACTTAAAGGTTCAAACAATAGACACATCTATAAGACATCTAATTTCCCAGGGGTGTAAGAAATTGTCGACACACTTGAGTATGGCAACATCACATATTGTGACACTGCATAAATTCTGAAAAACACATTATCGATTTTTAATTAATAGTTTACGTGCAACGATTCATGGAACACAATGGTTCATTTTGTCTTGTGTTTAAACCCCCAACCGCTAGACAGCAGTGTTGTAAGCCATCTTCAGCCATCAGACTTTTACTTCTACTCAGATTTTATGCATAAGTTGGTGTGTTTTTTATACTGACAGCTTTCTTAAAATTAGATAAAAAAAAACGCAATACATCGCCTTGCTTACCGTATCGCAATATATTAAATCGTAACCCCTGTATCATGATATGTATCATATCACCAGGTTCTTGCCAATACACAGCCCACGCATTTACAATGTCCATTCCCTGTAAAAGTGCCTGACAACAACACTGACCCTTGTTTGACTCCAGTTTGAGCATCTCTTATAAATGGCTACTTCCATTTGAACATTATAGAGCTACAGCAAATAAGCGGTTCTCTTTTCCTCTGCCACTGTTCTGCTAAAACAGACAGTGCACTGTAGCTCAATATTTGCTAAGGATTCTGATGAGAATTGAGAGACTCAATCATGGAATCATTTCTGTTATCCGTCTGTCTTTATTAAACCTGTAAAGAG
This sequence comes from Piaractus mesopotamicus, assembly GCA_023558415.1. Taxonomy (NCBI): domain Eukaryota; kingdom Metazoa; phylum Chordata; class Actinopteri; order Characiformes; family Serrasalmidae; genus Piaractus; species Piaractus mesopotamicus. Next base: position 12,161 of record JAILXH010061811.1, on the reverse strand, counting down.
AGTGCTCATTAATGTAACATGCACACACATGCACTCGCACTGAGGACGTAATGGAGAGCAGGGCTT
>JAILXH010061802.1:0-11526 GCA_023558415.1 Piaractus mesopotamicus | reverse complement strand
GATCATACACATATTGCTATATGCTTACAATTTACTGCTGAAAGCCAAAAATCTTTGTATTATTTTATAAAAATAAGTTTTACAGAGCAGATCACTGAAGAGACACCATCTGTTTACCACCGGTGGTTCCAAGGAGCATAAGAGGCTACATGCAGCCTTTAAATGGGTTTTATCACCTTAAAATCTCAGGCTTATTATATACCAATGCTTATTATTTAGTAACTACAGGGACTTCAATGCAAACTGGTTGAGCTATTCTTAGGGTATAGAATTATGTAATAAAACTCTGGTCCTGCTGGTGGGCCCTGGCCATTTAAGGGGTTAAATCAATACTTTCAGCACCTTCAGATGACTACACTGAACAGTGTTCACAGGAGACCTATATAAACACTGTTTGGACAAAAGCATTGGGACACGTACACATTACACCTACAGGACCTTTTATGACATCCCATTCTGAATCCATAAACATTAATATGGAGTTGGTCCCCCTTTTGCAGCTATAACAGGTTCCACTCTTCTGGGAAGCGTTTCTACAAGATTTTGATGTGTGTCTGTGGGAATTTTTAACAATTCATTCAGAAGAGCTTTGTGAGGCCAGACACTGATGTTGAAGGAGAGGGCCAGGCTCACAATCTCCGTTCTAGTTAATTCCAAAGGTGTTTGATGGGGTTCAGGTCATGGTTCTGCGTGGGTCAGTCAAGTTCTTTCACACCAAATTCATCCAACTATGCCTTTATGGACCTTGCTTTGTGCACCGGAGCTCAGTCAAGCTGGAACAGAAAAGGGCCTTCTCCATGTGTTCTCCAAATGTTCCCACAAAGTTAGAAGTATACAATTGTCCAAATTGTTCTGCTATGCTAAAACATTAAGATTTCTGTTCACTGGAACTAAGGGGTCTAGGCCAACCCCTGAAAAACAACCCGATCGTATTATTCCTCCTCCACCAAACTTTACAGTTTGCATAATGTAGTCAGGCAAGAAACATTCTCCTAACGTTCGCCAAACCCAGACTCATCCATCAGACTGCCAGACAGAGAAGCGTGATTCGTCACTCCACAGAATAGATTCCCACATCCCATCCAGTAACGATGTGCTTTACACCCCTCTGTCTGATGCTTGGCATTTGCTTGGTGGTGTAAGGCTTACATACAGCTGCTCGGCCATGGAAACCCATGCCATGAAACTCCCGGCACAGTTTTTTGTGCTGATGTTAGTGCTAGAAGAGGTTTGGAACCCTGCAGTTATTGAATCAGCAGAGCGTTGGCGACCTTTTTGCACTGTGTGCCTCAGAGTTATTGTGGTTCCTAAATGCTTCCACTTTTCAATCATACCACTCACAGCTGATCATGGAATATCTAGGAGAGAAGAAATGTCACAAACTGACTTGTTGCAATTGTAGCATCCTGTTACAGCACCATGCTCAAATTCAGTGAGCTTTTTAGAATGACCCATTATTTCACAAATGTTTGTAAAGACAGACTACATGGCTTAGGTGCCTGATTTTGTACGCCTGTGGCAATGGGACTAAATGAAACTCCTGAATTCAATGATTAAGAGGTGCGTCCCAATACTACATATATACATACACACACATCTACTGGTTGGAACATGCAGCCACTGTTGCTCTCGTTGGATGTCCATGATGGATTGGAATTTGGAAACTGTGATCACTTAACGGAAATCAATGGACTTTCATATTCAGATTCTGTAATCACACAATTAAAATGATCAAAATATTGAAAGTAATAAATACATTCTGACGATGCTTATTTTGTCCACTCTTATAGTTATAACAAAATGCACTTTAAAATCTCTCTTTAGATTTGAGCAAATAAGGCAAATGTGATTAATCACAATTAAACATTTGTAATCATTTGACAGCCCTAGTGTTGAGAACATTACTGGTGGCTCTAAAACATTTCACTGTGGCATTGTAATAATGTGATCTGTCTTATAATCTGCATTTTTGTGATACTTCATACCATCATGGGAAAAAAAACACATGTTTTCTGTATCCTCAGATAGATATTCTGCCTCTTTTCTCACACAATCTTGATTTCACAAGTTCTGTAATTTTTCTTTCCATAGGACAGTGTAAACAACATACCCCTGTGCTTGGGTTTCATACACTTTAATTAGAGCTGGGCAATATGACAATATTTAATGTTATCATTATAAATTACAATACAATATGTCACAATATGCTTTTCTAAGCATATTGTGGATATCAACAGTATTTAAACACTTTTCATCTGCATGTTTGATTAAAAAGAGAGCTTAGTTAACTGAGTTCAGTGTAGCGTAGTATGTGAAATGTTGAATTATAATCCTTGGATTAATAGTTTTTGATAGTATTTATTAAATGTGGCACTACTTTGTCTGTTCCAACTTATCAGATGTCAGAAAAAATAAATATCATGACGTAGCCTGTATCGTGAACACTTCATGATATTAAATTTTTTGCCATATCACCCACCTCTAACCTCAGTTCGTTCCAACGTATACAAGTTATTTTGAGGTATGACAAAGACCACTTGACTTATTTTCAATATTCTTTCCTGTCTTCTTCTCAGTGAGTACGATGTGTATGGCTTTAAAACAGTCCCAGAGGAGGACGATGAGGAGGAGAAATTGGTAGCCAAGGTGCGAGCTCTGGAGCTCAAGTCCCTCTCACTGACTGACCAAGAGGTGTCTGTTGGGGTAAAGTGGGAAAACTACTTCGCAGGCACCATGAACAGGGAGATGGTTCGCTCTCCAGAGCTGAAGTCACTAATACGCAGTGGTGTGCCACACGTGCATCGCTCTAAAGTCTGGAGCTGGTGCGTTAATTTCCATGTGAAGAAGATACGAGAGAGCCAGCCGGCAGACTATTATGAAAATCTGCTGTGCATGGCGAGGGACAAGCCCAACCCGGCCTCTAAGCAGATAGAGCTAGATCTGCTGCGCACACTGCCCAATAACAAGCACTATGCCTCCCCTTCAGCTGAAGGTATCCAGAAACTCAGGAACGTGCTGCTGGCATTCTCCTGGAGGAACCCAGACATCGGCTACTGCCAGGGCCTCAACAGGTAACTCTCAGTGAGCAGGAATATTGAGGGATGTAAAAAATGAAGGGGGAAGTTGAGGATTCTGCAGCACTCCCTACTTTCAGGAATGTCTAACTGCAACTAAATATAATAATAAATAAACTTTATAAATAAAGCATTTATTCATAGTTTAAAATATAGATTGTACATATATTTTATATGTTATTTACAAATTTTTGGAATCTGTATTAACCTATGACATTTGACATTGTCAGTGACACAGACACACACTGGTTAGCTTGGCCAGCAGCCTACAGTGTGCAGTTCCCAAATAATTTCAGAAATTATACAAATTATTCAGTTGAAAGGAAATCATTAATATTGACTTCAGTGTGTACATCACGTATATAATCATTCAAACATTTTCAATTAAATCACGTTTTGTATGTATTTGGCATGTATTTTGTATGCATTTTTATTTTTGTCAGTGTTTATTTTTCATTTACATCATTTGAACATTTTCATTTAAATACAGATCTGAAATATGTTTATTTCTTTCTTTATTTCTATTTCTTGCTTTCTATTTTACTTTGGATGTAATTTGTAGGAAACTTAAGAATCTGAAAAAATATTTTTTTTTCAAGATTCCAGAGTGATGACAGTGTTTCAAAAGTAGTCATCTAATCTCGATGCCAAAACTTGACAGAAAATGATTCTAAAAACATTGTTCTTAAACAGTTGGACCATTTGCTGATGCAGAGTGGTGAGCCTTGACCCATCTTTGCTCATGAAGGACTAGACCTTTCCTGGATGCTCTTTTTATACTCATGCATGATTACATCACCTCTTTTAAAATGTTTTCTGAACACTTAACAACATTCCTTGTTTTAAATTGTCCCGTTCTAACTTTTTTGGAACTGGATTTGTAGGACCTAAACTAGCAGTTTAACTGATATGTTCCTGAACTTCAGTAAAGCTTCTAGAAATGAGCACTAATACTTTTACATTCGGGAATAGGCAGTAAAAGCCTCATGGATAGACATAATCACTTTCATAATTGTTTGCATTTAATATTTCTTTAGGTTAGCAGCCATAGCCCTTCTCTATCTGGAGCAGGAAGAGGCTTTCTGGTGTCTCATCACCATTGTGGAAGTTTTCATGCCACGAGACTATTATACCAAGACGCTGCTTGGCTCACAGGTACTATTTAAAGGCCATGTTTTTTCCTGTTTTACCTACTGGGGGAGAAGTCTCAGATCTACTGCCAGGACAGTAGCATCAGTCAGATCGACTGAATACTGCTAGCATGTGACTTAGGTCTGTATGATTCAGTAGCAATAAGGATAACACCTAATTTATATATTTTTCCCCTTATTGTGGTGTTGGTGCCCTTGGCTTCGCTGTAGTGTCTGAGCAGTGCTTCGTCTAAAATGTATTTGTTGTATTTTAATTTGCTGTAAATTAAATTATATGTGTAGTATTATTATTTAATTTTTATCAAAAACTGTCTGTCTGCACTGTTCCCATGGAAATCCTCGGGGATCTTTTGAAGATGTAAACAAAGCCATTCAGAGTGGTTTAATGGGAAGTGCTCTGTTTTAGAGAAACTTACTGAGTCAGAATTGTTCACAGTGGTGGTTATAGGAGCCAGACTTCTGAAACATTTAATGGCTCTAAAAGCTACATCACATAAAGTTATTACATGAAATGGTTATAAAATACTCTGATGCCTGAGATGCCCATTGTTTTATGATAGATTCGAGATAAAAAATTTTGCCACCATTTTAAAAATGCATTCATAGAGGAGAGGTACATGCGGGACATGTTAAGGCAAATCAGTTCCTAAAAAACATATTTTTCAGATTTATTACTATTTTATCATTATTAACATTACATATAAAAACATGCTGGTCTTTTTAGATTGATAAATAAAATGGCTATATATTTGCATTGTAGACATTGCAATCCCTGATTCCTGTAACCCCCACTGTAAAAAAACAAAAAAACAAAATCATAATAGTCCAAGGTGATATATTTCTATAGAATACACCTTTTCACATCAGGACCCTTTGACTTTGTTTACATCTGAGCAGTTGAATTAGGCAGAAATTAAAAAAAAAAAACAATGGTGGAATTCCCCTTTAAGACAGCAACCACCGCTTCTTGGAACATTCCTGTATAAAACTAATACAGTACAATTATTCTGTTTCTGTAGGTGGACCAGCGTGTGTTTAAGGACTTGATGAATGAGAAGCTGCCAAGACTTCATGTTCATTTCGAGCAGTATAAAGTGGACTTCTCCCTCATCACCTTCAACTGGTTTCTGGTGGTGTTTGTGGACAGTGTGGTCAGCGACATCCTCTTCAAGATATGGGATTCATTTCTTTATGAAGGACCGAAGGTAAGAATGAAAATCTGAACAAGCATTCTGTGTATTTGAGTAAGAATAACAGTAGTAGTATTTACATTTGAGGCAGCAATGAGCTATACTTACCAACGTGGTTGTTGCCGTTTGTGCATAATGCATGTATGTGCACATAGACAGTGATGCTTGTTGTGTGCTTATTGTACTTTATTCGGGTTTCTGAACAAGCAATATCAGCTGGTTTAAAAAAAAAACAAAAACAAAAAAAAAAACATAAAATAAGGAAGCAAACAATAGTGTTCACTGAATGGAAAACTCATCAGTGTGCCCCCAAATCATTCATCAAAGGCCAAGAAGTTCAAGAACTTTCAACTGTGATTGTGTTTATTTCTACTCTAAACGTGTGTGCCAGCTAATGTAACAGATGTGTGCTGATAAAACGAGCTCATGCTTGATGGATGTTTCCAAATGGAGAGTAAGTAGCTGTTAAAAACAAAACGGGAACAAGTACCTTACAGTTTTCTGATGAACTAGTACCTTACAGTCTTCTTATGAACTAGTACCCTACAGTCTTCTGATGAATGCCTGAAGGAAGAATTATATGTTTAGACTTTAAATGACCTCTAGACACAGATTAAACGGCTGACACATGATGAATTAGCTGAAATGGAGTGGAAAAACTGGTATCTTCTTGACTTTAAGACTACACATAGTGACAGCAGCATTCTGCTGAGGCTTGTGTATCATGACTGTTTGAAAGACATGGACAGTGTTGATTTCACTGCAGCCGTGGCTTGAAAATAACTTGGGCATTAGTTGATTTAGTAAGTTCTAAACTTCAGCACTTCGGAAAATTTCATTTCAACACTGACTTGAGCCTGAACTGCAGAATGTCAGCTTTACTTGAGCAAATTAACATCTACAGTGAATGAACAATATAGAAATCACAGCCCTTTTTTTTATCTTTTTTGTCATGCACAGTAATGCTGTGGCATTTAGGTATAGGTGTAGCATCAGAATTCAAATACAGCACGAGTGCACTAACCTGACTCACGTTATTTACGTCATAAAATTGCAATAGGTCAAAAAAAAATTTGGCTGACTGTCAATTTCATGTTTGGAGCAAACATGGGCTGATTCTGATTGTGCACCCATAAAATTAATATAGTCTGAAAAAAATAGTACTTGGCAACAAATCCTTCGATCACTGCCTGAAATCTGCCACCCACAGTCATCATCTTGCACTGTTTTCTCTGGTGATGCTCTGCCAGGCTTAGTTGGCCAGTCTAGAATGTCCATGTTCTGACCCTGAACTGTAGTTGCTTTAGCACTAAGTTGTTAAAGCTGAACTACGCAACATTTGGGGATTTGGAAACCTCTCGGTGGAAATGTGTAACTGCATACAGTGTGCAGAAGAACATTTTGTAACGTTGGGTTGGTGCTTTGTTTCCCAACGAGCAGATTAATCTGATTAATCTGCAAAGTGAATTAAATACTAATGTCTTTATATCTTCATCAGTACAATGTTGATTCTGAATTTGATACCTAAACCTTGAGGTGGACCTTTTTTTGGGAACTGTGCGCATGACGTTAATATGTAAAGACGTGTGACGTGGTCCGAAAAACTCCCGCAAAATCCAAACCAACCCCTCCGACTTCTAAAATACTATTTCAGGCTTTACATGGCGACTTGCAGCAGCTCACACACACCATCCTTAGTGTGTGTTTGTTTTTTTGTTTTTTTTTTTGTCCTCCTGACCTGACTCACTTTTAACTAAAAATCTTACATAGTGCTGCTTTAAGATGCTTTTATGTGTTGCTGAATTCATTCTATTACAGCCATTGTCAGTAAATATCATTAATAAAGTCAGAAGAGACAGTTCCATCTGCCATACATAGCGAAGCCAATGATGCATAGTAAACAATGGATCATGTCAGTTTGGATCACTTGAACCCTGCTACATAACACTGACATAAACGTGCCTTAAACTAAAATGTCATGTGCTGTCATGAGTTGCCATGACAGATGATGTTGAGTAATATAACAGTGCCGTGTTATTACTGATAATTGTAATGACAGATGAGTTTTGGTAAGTGTACTGTAACTTGCCATCATGACATCAAACATTATAACATCTGTCTTAGCAATTAACAGTAATGATAACATGACACTGTTATATTACTGAATGACAACTCATGACAGCATATGACATTTTAGTTTATGGCACGGTTATGTTAGTGTTATGTAGCAGGGTTCAAATAAAGTGCAATTTGCAAATTTTACATTTTTTGTGGAGGTATTTGCTTTTAAGTATTCCTTTTTCTTTTCAGGGTGACACTGCACTGCATATCAGATGAATGCAAAAGGGTCACTGTTTTTACAACTTATTTTTCTTTGTCTCTGCAGATCATATTTCGCTTTGCTCTTGCGCTCTTCAAGTGCAAAGAAGAGGAGTTTTTGAAGTTGCAGGATGCCATGGCTATTTTTAAGTATCTTCGATATTTTACACGTACAATCCTGGATGCAAGGTAAGATGTATATCTTTTTAATCCCAAGTTATTGTACTACTTATTAGACATTTAAAACAAACTGTATGCGACAACACTGATCTGCCCTTTCTTATGATTAGTAACCCATCTAGTGTCAGATTTTTCTTTTGCTTTACTGTTCATTTTTGTACCACAAAAGAATAAATAATTCAGACATTTCAATTACTTAGCTTTCTTTGTGTGTTTCCATTACAGAAAGCTGATGAATATGGCCTTTGTGGACATGAACCCCTTCCCCCTGAGGCAGATCCAGAATCGCCGCACCTTTCACTTGGAGAAGGTTCGCCTGGAACTCACGGAGTTGGAGGCCATTCGCCAGACATTCCTACGAGAGAGAGAGACCACCCAAGACGGACGCACGCTTATTAGTGATGATGACGAAGACAACTAAATGAGCACCGTTCAGTGACTGGACCCATACAGCTAATCAGCCAATCAGTGCTTTGTTTATAGTAATGTTTTGGAGAGAGGATTTCAGATCTCTGCTTCTGAGCACATTGGCTTGCAGGGACCAAAGAGCATGATGCAGCCATTTTAGTTTACCAGCATTCTTTTTTCTTATCAATGTCCTTTTTCTTGAGCGGTCAGTGAAAAATGATATATAATCCTTTTTTTTTTTTTTATAGTTTTCTCTACAAGTCAGTATTAACCTCCAAATCAGTGTATTGGCTTATATTGTGAATGATGTGTGTGTGCTAGGTGGTGTTGACTGACCAAGAATCAAACTTCAGGTACCTTCATGTGATGCTGGGCTTGCAGTTTTGGTACACCAGCATTGTACATTGTTTAACACTTCACCTATCACCACACATGGTTCATTGCAAACTCTTGTGTATATGGTTTAAAACATGTTTACTTTCAGTTGTTTACCTTTATATGTAATGTTTCAGATAGCACTGTTGCATTATTTTCTATCAATCATGGTATACTTGTGGAATATACAATATTTCAGGTTTTGCTCATGCAAATTTCATATTCTTTGTACTTCTGTCCCTGTTTTTATGTCATGTGAGGCACTTAAATCACTTTAGAGTCATACTATTGTAGGGAGAATTTCAGTTTAGGGACGTATGAGATGCTATATGGTAAAATGAGCAGTAGCCAATTCTGTCCTATATGCACATGAAGTATCTGCAGAAGCTCAGTGAAAATTCCTGTTTTCAGTCATGAGATGACACTTAGCTGCTGGAAAACAGTTCTTGGACAATGCGAATCATGCAGTCTGTCAGACCAGGCTGCTTATTTTCTGCTTGAGTGGCATTCCTTTATTAGCAATCAGCTGCATGTGGCCTAGCTTGAGTCCTCAATTGTCAGGATTCTACCATATATCCAGTGCTGTCGGTGCCATGTGTGTTATCAGTGTGACAGTATGGCATGGCTGTATTTCAGGATAATTTTGTTTAATAGTCATGGCTTTGAGCTTTACTATAGTGCTATGAATGTGTCTTCCCAGTTCATAGCACTAAAGAAATAATTTTTTCCTGTGTGCAAGATCAGATGTATGTTAACATGAACTATCCTGTGTTTTGGTACATCACTCACTGAATAATAACAGGTTTTATTTGGTTCTGCCTTATTCAGCAGGGAGCAGTATTGTATGATTTTTTTTTTTCTTATAATAATCTAACTGATTATGTGCAGCATTGATCAGAAGTCCATGTAATATGAATGCTACCTGCTCTCAGTTTTTACTTTTAGTGCTTCAGTAAACCTAAAAATGGAATTGGATTTTAAAGGTCCATTTGATGAGGGACATAGAATGTTTAGCAATTTATTTTGCTCTGTTCATTTAGACGTTTGGATATTCAATTTAATTGCTTTTTCTGGCGTAACATACCTTTTTAGTAGGAATATAAAATTCCCTGTCTAATTTTATCTGTAGAGGTGTTTACAGGTGTTTACATTGGCTTCAGTGTGGATTTGTGTTCTCTTTAGTTACTTTATCGTTTTTCCCTTTTACGTTGGAAGCTTCCATAAATGCCCGTGGCTTCCTATGTACGAAAAATTTCCACATGCCTTCAGTTGATGAATGATACAAAACTGTGAATTTTCTCATTGAGAGCTGGTCTCTTGGATGTGGAGGATATCTTCATTTTGTTCAAACCTAATCAGTGTACTTGTTGATCAGTGTTGTGATACAATCTTTGTAGCTGCATTCCCTTTATTGCAATTTTCTCTTTTCAGTGAGGACTTTCTTTTGATTTGAAAATATACCATTTCTATATATGCTTTTACATTTTGCCATATATTAATTGCATGAAGACCATCACTTGGTATTCAACAGGTATCTTTTCAGCTTATCTAGCTCTGCTTTTGTTTTGTTTTTTTTGTTTTTTTTTTTTTTGTAAATGAATAAGCTAGCATGTCAAATTTGCATTGCTCATCAATGCAATGCGTTGCACAGGTCTGTATACATAAATGTAAAGACTCTTTATGCAAGACATTTAGAAATCATGTAATACTTTAAATGTTACCAAAACATTGTACTTTTTCACAAAGTAATCATTAATCATTTGACTTTAGTGCCATGATCTTCCATTAAATTGCCTTTGCATCGAGCACAACGCCTCTTCAGTATGTAGTTTCACTTGTGCTGGTCAATGTGTTCATCTCATTACAGAAACGGAGGTCAAGTCAATGCTAAGAGATCTATTATAGATATGGCCAGTCCTCCAGTGTTTGGCAGGAAATTTGAAATAGCTAACGTAGTGAAAACAATTCAAAGGCTAACCTCAAGTTCCTTCCTGGTTTTCTTGATTATTGTGTACATGCTGACTAATTGAGAATTAGGTCGGAGTGTTGGAGTATTCGACAGTTATCGAGATCATTCTCAGTGTTTCACAACACATTCTGTGCGTTTTTATCTTTCTTTTTCTCTACCTCATTCTGTGAGATTTTGCCAAGTAATGACGCGTCAGTGCCCCGTTTTCTCCTGCAGGTGTCAGTCTCATCACTTGCTGCATCCGTCAGAGACAATATCCAGGGGTACAAAAGTCATTTGACGCAGTTTAACTATGCTGGGAATTTCCCGTCGTATCGCGATAAAAAGCAACTTTACATCCTTGACTTTCAACTGTAAATGAATGTAACGAGATTTTATTTTAATTAATTTTGACCATTTCTATTGGTTCCTTCATCACCAACTTTGACAGTGCAAACAGCAGCTGGTGTTTTCATTATGTAAAAATAAGTAAATAAATAAAAGTCACAAAAGCGACGATATATTTCGCAGGGTAAAGGAAACGAAATATTTCCTTAAAATGAGAATTAATTCACAGCTGCAAAGAATTGAGCAATGGTTCGGCCTAAAATCCTTAGCCTCTAAATTGGCTACACTTACATTGACGGACTGCATTTGGAGTGTAGCCAGATACGAAGTCCGTCCTTACACGAACAATCGCTGCTTATCACTGTAAATAAAACATATACTTAACACATTTATGTTCAACAATTTAATGTGACAAGGAAAAATGGCACAGAACCTATACTGATTATGACTGGTCTGAAGTGAGTGTAGTTGTACCAACTGGAGCCTTTTAAATTTATTTATTTATTTTAACTTTGCATGCATATATATATATA
>JAILXH010061560.1:0-14398 GCA_023558415.1 Piaractus mesopotamicus | reverse complement strand
GGTGGTCATGTATATATATAAACCTTTTATCCCTCAGAATTAAATAGGCTGTTTTTGTTACTGTGCCTTTAAGACTGATATATGTAAATGAACTTTGATCTGATTGACTGCCCTATACTTGGGCTCGTTTAAAAAAGATTTACACTGAAACACTGCCTTTAACTTCAATGTGAATGGGATGGGCTAAACTGCTGTAGGCCTAATAACACACTCACACACACACACACACACACACACACACACATGTTCTAAGCCGCTTATCCTCGCGAGAGGAGCTGGAGCCTATTCAAGTGCTCATTGGGCAGAAGGCAGGAAACACCCTGGACAGGTCACCAGTCCACCACAGGGCAGACAAACAGACATATACAATCACATACATAAATATGTTGGTTTTCATGACATCAAAAAACAATGAATTCAAAACAGGCTGCTTTTGCAGTTTAGTTTTCATAAATGAACTGTATGGACTGTGGAGTGATGGAGAAGTTTTACAACTTTAGCAATGTTCAATCTTCTATTTAAAAAAGAGAAGAAAAAATCAGTTTTCCACAATATGAGACCTTTAACTTTATCTCAGTGATTTTATCTTCCTTCCCTCTTTCATTTTCTTTTCTTCTCCAAGACAACCAAATACAATTTGGCCTGACACTGTTTTTTTTTGGTTCCAGGGTGCTTCAGAGTAAAAACCCAGCATTTCCTGTGGGCTGTTACGTAACTGCTCCCTGTGGCTGGAGGACACACACAGTGACCAATGGAAAAGCCATATTTAGCCAAGACATGGCCCGAGTAGTTCCTGATTGGCCTAAAGAGATTCCTCTTTCCCTGGCTGTTGGTGCACTAGGGATGCCTGGGTAATGTAGTCTTTTTTTCAATTAAAAGTATGGAATCAGAATTTTCAATAAAAAAAAAAAAAAATTTAATTGCAGATACAGTTGCTCCAAAAGTATGTGGACACTTAACTGTTTAATTATTTAACTATTTCTCTTTGATTGTGTTATGTAGGCTACTTCATAAAATGTTAAACAAAGTGATATTTATTTCAGAGAAAACCACTTTAACACAAAAAGATGTGGAAATATCAAAGTGTGGGGCTGTTTTTTCTTACACTGGCATTGGATAGCTTATGTTAACTGATACAGTGAGCTTAAGACATTTTTAAGCATGGCACAAATGTCCAAATACTTTTAGGGACACTGTATAAAAAGTTGTTTAGTGTCTAGTTGATCATATTAAGTTTTTTTATTGTATGTATATAACAAATAATAGTAATGTGACAAGTGGAAGTGTACTAAAACTATGTATTTCCATTCCTGCCTGATGAGCTAAATAAATGACGGATCATTGACTTTGTCTCCTTGTTTTGTGTTGTGTTAGTTTGACTGCTCTGTATGGTCTGGAGGAGGTGCTACGGGTGAAGCCGGGAGAGATTGTGCTGGTGAGCGCGGCCGCAGGTGCAGTGGGCACTATGGTGGGACAGATCTGTAAGATTAAAGGCTGTAAGGTGGTGGGATCAGCTGGGAGTGATGATAAAGTGGCCTATCTGAAGGAGCTGGGCTTCGACCATGCCTTCAACTACAAGACTATACCATCTCTGGATGAAGCACTGAAGAAGGCCTCTCCTGAGGGATACGACTGCTACTTTGAGAACGTAAGTGGACTGATGAGTAGGTTTACATGGGGAAATGTTATGTTAGCTAAAATAGCATGTTTTTATGGTAGACTTGTAGACTTACAGTAGGCTCCTTTGGGCCCCTATATGAAAATTACTTTCAATAAAATAAAAAAAATATGAATATAATGTACTTGTTCACTCACTATTGCTAAGTCTTAACTTAGTTGATGCTCTGAGGTAGGCTAGTGCTTAAAGTGTATTATTAACTCATTCATGTCCATATCTGAAAGTTTACATTGTTTGCCTGAGCACAAATCTAAAAGAATTTTTTTCAAATAGACCTAACCATGTGGCTAAAAACTGTGTTTTTATCTCTTAATTTAGCATAACAAATTTTGTATTTTTGTCATACTGTAAAAAAATACATACAATATCCAATTTTGACTGTGAATAAATATATGACAGTTCTATGACATTTTGCCTTATCCTGCTAAAATTAGTTGTTGCATGGGTTAAGAGATCATAGCTACTGAGTCATGAAGTCATAAGTCATGGTGTAAACTTGAGATGTTAGGGGCCCGGCAGTCACTACAGCCTTTACAATTGATGGCTTTGTGGTTTTGGCATTCATTATTTGCAGGTTGGAGGGCCTTTCTTCACTGCAGCACTGAATCAGATGAGACCTGATGGACGGATTGCTGTGTGTGGTGCAATTTCACTGTACAATGCCACCACACCCCAGACATGTAGGTCATCATCTGCTGGGTCATAGTATTTCTCTGCAATGAAGAACTGGGGCAATTATATTAGGGCCATAATTAAAGGGATACTCCAGCCGTCCTCACCCTATTCTGGATCTGCTGTATCTGTCAGTTACTTCAGACAAAAAAATTCTGTTTGGAAAAGAACAGAAAAATTACTGGCTTCAGCACCTTTGCAGTACAAGCAGACTTACACTGTAAGTGTATTAACTGTTTTTCTGTTCTTTTCTGGGAAATACATTGAAATTATTGACAATAGATACAGGAGACAGAGAGATAATAGTGGTGATAGAGCGATAGCTTGGTTAATAGACCTTAACCACTAGGTGGTGTAGTAACACAATGTCATAACAGGACTTCAGGCTTTGAATCTTAATTCCTAAAATATTGCTAAAAATATTGATGGACCTTTCCATGTATCAAAGTGCTTTATGTGTTCACTGTAGGTCCTTACCCCCACATGACCATTCTAACTCGCCGTCTAAGAATCGAGGGCTTTCAGGCTAATCAGTGGCCCGACAAAGACGAGGCGTCTATCAGAAGACTGGTCACATGGATGAAGGAGGCAAGTGGACCAAATGAACATCTGAGAACAAGAGCTATGAAGTGATAGTGGTAATCATGAGAGATCTGGTTATTCTAGAACAGTATGGTGTCCAGAATAGTCCCTAATCCCTATTTTCTGCACTAAGAAATAAGAAGCACTATATAGTTAAATATTTTTAAGATTTAAGATTTAAGATTTTTTACACTAAAGTTTTGCTTATCATTTTGCAGTGGCAGGCATATTTCATCACCTGAAATAGCAAAATGATGCAGCACATTATAGATATTGTATGTATGCTAGGGTTCATTGTTTGTGCACTACCTATTACAGTAGACTTTGTACACTAGCTATTCCACTATGGTTTCAGACACCACTACAAAATCCCAACATAGTCCACTACTGTGCAAAAGTCCATTTTCAGACTTATACAAACAAAATCCTGTCCTGGAAGAAGTGTTTTCCCTGTTCTGACACATCCACTTCACCTCGTGAAGTGCCTGGTAATTGGCCAATGAGTCTAACGAGGTGCATTAAATCAGAGAAAACACTAAACTCTGCAGTGCTGTGGCCCTCCACAGCTATACAGTCTACTGGAACTATTTTCTGAGTAGGAGAGAGTGAAACACAAACTAACTTGCAAGTAAAATGTAACATGTAATCTTGTATTCTCATAGCAATATTATCAGCAATATTATTATTTTTTTAACATTTACCATAAAAACTGTTTTTGCACCATAAAAGTAGCGTTTTCATCATAAACATTTTTCAATTATGTGTTTAAGTCAAAGAATTCACACCTCTATATTAATTTAACCTCTCTTTGGCGGCTGTAAAACAGCACTGTATGATACATAAAAACTACTCATAATTAGAGCTAGACAGGCTAGAGTACAGCCTCCACATGGTGGGGTTAGTTTTTTGTTAGTTAGTTAGTGAGCCGCACAAGGGAAACAATGAGAAAAGTCCATACCTCCCATCTAAATTCAGATATTTAAATACTATACTATATTACTATAGGATAGGTATACTTTAAATGTAATGTAAATAAAATATATAGCAGTTTTATTTTGCTCATATTAGCTGTTTATATTGTAGTTGAAAATAAATTTGCCACGTTTGACACAGCCTCCTTTAACTTTATCATAACATTCTGGTGCATATGTTTCTATGTATTTAGGTTGGAAAGCTTGTCTGGTTTAAACAACATAGAGTTATATTGAATTAATTGTGTTTGCATTGATTTAACAGATTTTTAGCGATTGTCTCAAAATTATTATCTTTGGTAAACGAGTATATGCCATAGATTCAGGTGGAAAAATTCTGATGTACTCCTCCAGAACTGGTTTTGGACAGTGCAGTATAGACTATAACCACTAGGTGATGTAGTAACCCAGTGTTATGAAAATAATTCAGGCCTTGATCAGAATTGAGGAGCTTCATGTCTGATCTCAATAGTTACTGGAACTACTTTATGACTAAGTCTTCTACTGAAAGCTCAGTTCAGGCAAATAAAGCAACATAGAACACCTGCAAGAACCCTGGAGTATCACATTACAATAGTCTGTCTTTAAATCTCAAATGGATTTAATAATTTCCCTCCAGCACCTGCTTATTGGTTTCTATTAAAGTTGTATTTTGAGCTAATGAGTTTTCTCATCTTTTCTAAGTTTGGGCAAATGCATTCAAATTATAGTCCATTGTATTCCTCCATGACTGATTAACATATTTAATGATATCATTATTTATATGCACAGGCTTTTATTCAAAGTCATGTAGCCATTTGCTGATGGAGTTTTCTACTCATTTGTTGATGGAGGTTTTGTGTCGTGGCATGTCTGCTCTGCAGGGGAAGTTGAAGGCGAGGGAAAAAATCACTGAGGGCTTTGAAAACATGCCAGCTGCCTTCATCCGGATGCTGAAAGGGACGGACCTGGGAAAAGCTGTTGTTAAAGTGTGATATGTCCGTGTGCCTGTTTTCTGTTTACACTCTGTAACAATTTTACTTGCAAGTAAACTGTATGATGCATGAAATTTGACCTGTTTTGGTCTGATGTCTTGCTACTGCTGTTCAGACTATTTTAATAAAGCAGTTTGAAACTAGTGCTGCAGTGGATTTATCAGGCAGTGAGGAAGAGACAGCCTTTTTGTGTTTGAAAACAGAGAACTATTTTTGGAAATTGTTTTGAATTGCAGTAGGCCAGTTTTTTTGAGCATGTAAAGTGTGAACTTCAGTCCACACCCTACTGTAGAATCTGTTGCCTGTCACAATAAAATCATAAAATAAGGTAATCAATGTTCGTGTAGTAGAGCAATGAGCAAAGATTAAATGGACACTGACTGAAACATAAAGTGTATTTAATTAAGCAGTAAAATAACCACCAAATTGTTTCAGTTGTTTTTTTTCCCCCTCTCGCTTCTTTAAGATACAGCCGCTGACGTCATCACATGTAAAGCAATCCCGGAATCCGCAGAAGTGTTTAGTCATCGTGACTGGGAGGACTGGAGAGTTTCGATCTGACTTCTGACCTTCCTTAAAGCCAAAATTAGTGTGACTCACTTACTATAAGCCACATTGCGTGGCGATGATCAATTCTGTACGTTAAATGTGGGCGTAATTTTCCTCGAGGGGGTCACATCACACTCGTGTTTATCTCATTTTTAACGCCAACCGTTTCCCTTTAGGATTCCTTCAGGGTTTTCATTCCCCACTCGTATTCCATCAGGCCCCGCCTCCTCTGCTGTGATTGGCTAATAGTTCATACTAGCCAATGCCAGCGCGCGAGGCGATATACTTATTAGCCAATCATAGCGCAGGCGAGTTTCTACTGTCCAATCAAGATGATTGTTGTCATCGAAGACAAGCCAACCACCACATGTATGATTCAATACTGCCTACTTTTGCGCTTTGATGGCAGCAGTTGTGTTTTCAACATGCAGAAATGACCTTCAAACTCCACGGGAGAAAATCCCCTTAAGCCGTAACTGCCCGTATATGTGGGCTTTAGTTTAGCTTTTCTCACTTCCTAAACTGCATAACAGTCCTCCTAGTAGTATTTATATATTACATATATTTTTATATATTATATATTATATATATTATATATATAAAAAAAAAAACTACATAAGTCTTTATTATTCCTTTTCATTCATACTCAAAAACAACCGCTCTTCGCCAATCCAAGAGCAGGAGTGTGAACCACTAGCCAATCGCAGACAGGGTTCGTCAGAAAACGGGTGGTAAACAAACTTGCCCATGACGAGAACCGCGCGTCCCTGATGATTCATAGCTTGTGGTCAGTGGGCGGGGTCTAATCGGCGTCTTTAAAGGGCGTTCAGCACTGAACCGACTGCTGGAGCTGGAAGTGACAGAAAAACATCAAGATGGTCATTGTAATCGCGGATAAGGTAAGATTGTCCACTAATGATCTCTAAACTACTAATAAGCCTGTTTGACAGCAGTTGTGTGAAATTTAAATTAACTGACAGGAGCATAACAGGCTCAGTAGCTTTGCTGGGTTATGCTGTTAAGGACTAGAGTTAATATTTTCTTTATTTTCTACTGTCAATCCAGCGAGTACCTCTCAGTTCAGTACTCATTTACTGTTATTGTGTGTTATGTTTTCTATGGTTTTCAGTGTCTGTCGAATTAAATTAAAATGTGTTCAGCTCATAGGCTGCTGTTCTTTCTCTGTCTGCCTGTATTATATTGTTCTCTGGTTCTCTTTAACTCTCGACACTATTCGAAAACCTTCTTTTAGTGCAGGCGGTGTGTATGACTTTATGAACTTTAATAAACTTGGAAAGCACTATTCTTTCCGACATGCAAGCACTTTCACTCTCGTTTTGAGTGATGAATGCCGGTTTTTCTCTCGTTCTGAGTGATAAATACCAGTTTCACCCTCGTTTTGAGTGATGAATGCCGGTTTTTCTCTCGTTCTGAGTGATAAATACCAATTTCTCTCTCGTTTTGAGTGATTTCTAGAAGCTACAGTACACTCCAGTAAATGAACATCCAGCTTGCTGTTGTGCTTGCGCTCAGTGGGTTTGGTGTAGGCTAATCTGTCTGGGAAGTGGTCGGTAAGGGATTGTTTTGCTGAATATATTGGTTTTAACTTTGGGTTACTTATCCTGTTATACATTCACTGTTGAAAGGTCGAATAGAGGGTCAGCTCACAGAGTCCGGGTCACTGACTGTAAAGCCTTGTTAAAACTCCTGCACCAGGTTCTTGTGTTCTTCTGAGCTAGTCCATATGGAAATCTGATATATGGCCATATATGCATATTTATCGTAAAGGGTTTGGCATATATTTCAAAATATACAGTCATATTTGTAGTGTACATGTGTATAAGTATTGAATATTGGACATATATATTCAAAATATATGGATCATACATATATGTCTGATAGGTGGGTGAATACATACACGCAAAAAATATAAATCACACATATTCTGTATTTCCAATATATGCCTGATACAAACACTGAATAATTTTTTAAAACAAAAAATACAAAAAACTTATATAACATGAAGCTAGCACACATTAGTAATACATGCCATCCACATATGAATAGTGTATGTAATGTATAGATGTGTTACACACATATGTTTGAAGTTGATATAAGACTGAAATATATGTCCCAATTTTGGCATATGTCATATATTTGAAAACCATATATTGCCATATATCAGATTTCCATATGGGAAGACTGTATACTAGCTACATTTTACAGTGTAGTAATCCTTAAAACATAGAAGACTTGTGACTTAATCATGTGGAGTGTGAAGATTTCCGTATTTCCTCATTTTGGCAGTGATGTTTTATTTACCTGTTCATATACACCTATTACATTTAGTATAATTATGAAAAATATCACCAATATTGTCAGAACTTGGTCTAAAGTGATGGGATTTTGTATAGTTACATATTGGATGAACATCTAACACATTTTGTGGTATAGTTTTCATACTTTTATTTATAATCAAATGTGGATTTTTTATTGATTTGTTAAAAATCAGTAGTCCAACATGACCGAAGTACAAGATTACATGATAAATTAAGTGATAAAAGCTCACTTTGTAGCCATTAGGTTTAATCGATTTGAATGTTTTCAGCAGATTTGTGCCCAGGCAAACTCAGAGAACAGATGGGACAAAGGAAATTAAAACATTCAGATATAAACATTAATGTACATTTCTTGGGACAAACGTTGCAAATGATCATATGTCTATAAATGTTACAATACATGCTATCAGACGTTTCCTTGTCATTTTCTGTGCTCATGTATTTGTTTATATTAAATAAACATTGAATAAGTAAATAAAATAAAAACTGCCCAGTAGCTGGGTAATGATACAAAGTAATAATAATAATAAAGAAAGTAGAAGCAAAAGCCAGGCTTTCTGAGCCATCTTAATCAGAGGTGTTACATCATTTTTCTTTGACTGCACTCCACGGTATAATATCCTGTTGTAAGAGTTGCAGTAATATCCGAAAGGAAGAGGCCTTAATTAACTCTTATTGTAATCACTGCACAGTTCCCGCTACCATGGATAAGCCTCAGTACAGGGCAGACTGTCTGTGTAGTCTGCGAACAGATGGTCTTGGACTGTTACTTCGCCATAGTGTTGTTTCACCATGCTTGATTGTATGGAATCTTTTGGTGATCATTATGCACTCCAGTCAATCTATCTCACTGTTTTTAATCTCTTTCTATCTTTCTCTTCAGGAAGCCTTTGACAAAGCCCTGAAGGACGCAGGGGACAAGCTGGTGGTGGTGGATTTCACAGCTGTGTGGTGCGGCCCCTGCCGAATGATCGCCCCCTTCTTTAAAGTGAGTGACTCTCTGTATTGGTCAGTCTCCCTCCCTCTGTCTCTCTCTTTCTCTCTTTCCAGCATCTGCAGCTGGCAGGACTCTGATGAGATTTCCTCAGACGCTTCCGCAATCAACGGGAGTGGCTCTATGTTTGTGCTTCATCGTCATGGCAACCGCAGGGGAAGCCTCCTTCTGCCTGAGAGGCTATTACAGGAATGCCAATGTGTGAGAGAGAGAGAGGGAGAGAGAGAGGGAGAGAGAGGGAGAGAGAGGGATGGAGGAAAAGAAGAAAGCGAGAGAGAGAGAGAGATAGAGAGAGGGAGGGAGGAAAAAAGGAAGAAAGCGAGAGAGAGAAGAAAGCAAGAGAAAGAAAAAGGGGGAAAAAGACAGAAAGAGAAGAGTGAGGGAGAGAGAAAGGAAGAAAGCAAGAGAAAGAAAGGAAAAAAGACAGAAAGAAATAGAATATGGAAAGCAAGAAAGAAAGTACAGAGAGGGAAAAGAGAAAGAGAAGAAAGAAAAGAGGGAGACAGAAAAAAAGAAAAAAGAAGGGGGGAGAGAGAATATAAGAGAGAAAGAAAGAAAAAAGAGAAGGGAGACAAACAGAGAGTGAGAGAAATGAATAAAAAGTAAAGAAAAAGGAGGAAAGATAAGAAAGAAAAAAGAATATAGAGGGAGAGAGAGAAAAGTATGAGATAAAGAAAGAAAGAACAAAAGAAAGAGGAAGAGAAAGAAAAAAGAAAGTGTGAGAGAAGGATAAAGAAGCGAGAGAGAGAGAGAGAAAGAAGAGAGCGAGTACTGCATACTCTACTTTCTTAATTAATAGAAAGCGAGTAAGCATGTATTATTGATCTCCTCTTTACTGTAAAAGCCATTTCTAACGTTCAGCCTGGCTCAGCACTGACCCACTCAGACCTATTACAGAGGCCGATCATCACTGTAATGTGGCTATGAAGAAACTTCTCTTTGCTAATAAGCCTCTCTCTCCTCAGGAGCTCTCTGAAAAGCCAGAGCACAGCAGTGTGGTGTTTCTAAAGGTGGACGTGGATGACGCGCAGGTAAGTGTGCAGATTCCAGCTTAAAAATGGTTTCAAACATCTTCATATTTTTGCTTTATGAGATGAAAGATGCCAAAATAGGCAGACGAGCTAAATGACTCAAACGTCTAAACCGCAAACTCTAGTCTAGTTTTCAAGCTCTAGTCTCATTTCTAAAAGAACTTGAAATGTAATGCCAGCTCCCATTTACACTGTGTCAACATTTTACAACAAATCGATCAATAGGAATGGTCCAAAATGACTTCGAATAATATCATTAACTTACACTGAAAGTTAAAAAAATTTTCCTTACTTTTTTGGAAATGCAAGCTTTTGTCCTGACAGCAATGATATATTTGTTTATTTCCATAAGTACAGTTTGTAAGTGCATCAACGTTGTATTTTCAATAAACACTGAAAGAAAACAACAACAACAACAACAAAAAAATCACCAGCACCACATTATAAGGATCTCACCTACCAGGTAACTTTCTTTAGTGAGTGTCCAGGCAGCCATCCTTTAACTTGTAATATGATTTGCAATGCATTTGCATGCATTTAGGTATAACTTTGCACTCAACAGAACTGAACACCAGTGTATCAGAAGCTGCCCTGCGCTCATGTTGCTACGGTGTCTGCTGATAGTGCAGTATTTGATACAGTGATAGCACTCACAGAGGATATTGGCTGCTGTTCAGTTTTATCAGGGCTGTGGTATGGCTGTGGTTATTGTGTTTCTGGGACATTGTTATGGCTACAGCAGACTCTTCACATACAATGCAGATGAACTGTGTGGTATGTGTGTCTAGGAGAGGACTGATGAGCTTCGTAATGTTTTCTGTTTGTTGAAATGTCAGGCTAGAAGATGAATTTTAATAAATTTATTCTGCCTGACATTTAAATCAGAAGTCATGGCAGAAATAGTCAGGTCTGGCATTTTTGGTGTTAGAAGATAGGGCTTGTTTGAGACTGGCTCTTATGAAACTCGTTCAGCAGGACACACAAAGTTAACAGTTTATACATTCAGGTTATAGAGCAGACCAGCACATCTAGCACGAGCATATGAAACCATTTCTGCACTGTGTATGGTTGCTCTGTCTGCACCTTTTCCACTACAGTGTTCCTGTTAGCACAGAAGAGCCGCCTACCCACATATTCATAAACTGTAATTTACTCACTCCCTTTACTATTAAGGAAAAAACATCTTAAAGTGACAAAAACATTCAGGAAAGTAAACCTTATGTATTTTGTCAAATTCAATTGTTTTTGATGAATTGAACTTCTTATTAGCTTGTAACTGCATTATTACGGTAACACTTTACTGAAAGGCATCTTTCATAAGGCTACACAACACATACATAAGCCTTTAATAACAACTGACATAAACCTTTACAGACTAAGGCTTACTTCAGCAGGTGTCAGTAGTCATAACACTTGCTGAGGTGAAATTATATCAATATTGGCAAAAGCAGTCTTTATAATGGAATAAGCCTCTATGAATGTTTGTCAGTTGTCATGAGAGGCTTATGTAAGTGTCATATGGACTTCATCCTTGATGTATTTTATCAGTTTTACTTTATGTCTAATCTTAAGCTTGGCACATACTTAAATCCCTAAGTAGATATTTTATGCTCACAAATGGCAACTAATAAACTGGACTGAACTACAGTCTAGTTGTAAATGAGCTGAGGTGCATTGCCTGTGGTCAGACCGCGGTTTCTCATCTTGGTTAGTTTGCATAATCGTCCTCCTATGTTGAAACGGCTCACTGCGTGCTGTGGCGTTCACAGCTGTGAAGCCTCTGTCTCATCTCACAGAATGCCAAAATGAAAGGATGATATTAAAGATTGCTATCACTTCAGTCCAGTGATGAAAGAACGTTCAGGTTACCTAATATAACTGCTTCCTCCCTGTCTTCCTTTAGGATGTGGCCAGTTTTTGTGGCATCAAATGCATGCCAACTTTCCACTTCTACAAGAATGGGAAAAAGGTGAGTCTTCATCTCTTGTGATATTTTCTGACAAAAGACAGTCAGTCTTTAGGTGAGACCACAAAATTTCAACAGGCTTTTCCAAATTTGTGCTTTCTTTACAGACAAGTAAGTAGAGGTGCACTGATGAATTTTTAAATGAATTTTTATCGCCAATTGATTATTTTTATTAGCCACATAGTACCACATGAGCTGGAAAATGTATAGTAAAATGTACAGTACACTCTTTCTTTTGTTTGTTCGTTGTGTTTAGGATGGTGTAATTGAATGCAGGGTATGAAATGTACCTCCTCTCAGCATGTTGAACAGTTTTTTATTTTGCAGGATAGCATTCAATTACAAACAAGTTAATGTTTTGCTGTTCCATTTAATATTATGTAATACAAACGAGGGGCCTTCATAGGCCAGCACTACCGAGGGCCCACTTTTTTATCTGCTACATAGGTTTTAGAATGCAGCTAATGAATTAAGCATATTTATGCTTAGACATTTTGGTATAGGTGCAGTAGCATTCAAATGCAGCGCAAGCACTATACCTGCTCACGTTTTTATAGCAAAAAATTTCAACAAATACTGGCTAAATTAAAAATAAACTGGCTGATTGCTTGTTTGGATCCAAAATGATCCAGTTCTAATCTTGAATCTGATCGTGCACCCCTACAAGCAAGAGTGTGTGGCTTTTAAATAAATATTATACTGTAAATTGTGCAAATTCTTTGATGAATTGCATCTGTTCAAATCACGTGACCACACTTTCTGTTCACAGGTGCATGAATTTTCCGGGGCCAGCACGGACACACTGCTGGAAAACATCTCTAAATTTAAATAAAGCAACACTCACAAACACGCACACCAGATAGCTTAGGATTTCTCAACTCTCTCCTGCATGAAAGCTGCATTGTAGTCTTTTCATTATCCAACACATTCCTCCTTTTTTCTAGCTTAACCTCATACAAAGGTCTTCACTTACTGACATATCGTCATTGTTTTTTTAAAAAAGAAGAACATTCATGCTTACCACAAATGGCATATCATGTATTTATGTTGACCTTTTTATATATTGGACTCAATAAATAAAATGAAATGGTGACGAACAATCCTGTGCAGTATGAATGAGATATTATGAGAGCTGTAATACGGACATAAAGAAAAACAATTGTAATCTGAGTTGTGGCACAGAGTAGCACATCTGGTTTCCTTAGAGTTGTATTTTCTGCTTTAATAAAAATGTGAAAAGAATAGTTTATACACATATACACCGGACAATCACACAAGTTTTTACACATCGTACAAGATCTTGTATATAGCAGCAGCATATACTTAATACTGTTTTATTTTCTATGTGAAAAAATACAGCTTTAATTTACAAAACACTTATTTGAAATTTTTGGAGGGGTAAAGTACTGTTTACAGGCCCGAACAGAAGACTCCTACATCCACCATGGTGCACTGACGCTTCAGCTTCCTCTGTGTTGAGTGCCATATTAAAATTGAAAATATCCTGTTTTTCTTTTCCTGAAAAACAAGAAGTTATTGATGAAATGATCACAGTTATGATAGTAGAAGCCTGACCTTGTTGCACCAACAAGCTGTGTGTTTTTTATCTCCAGCCACATGAAACGGCACTTAATCCCAATGAAAACACATTTAAGGGGAGTGGACTGGAGGCAGGTGTCTTTTCTTTTGAGTGTCCTCTTTGCTGCACTAAATTCAGCTGAGTTTACCCCTTTCGGAACTACTTTACGGCCTTTCTGCTGTTCTGCATGCTACTTTGACAGTAATATCAAGTGTTACACATGCCCACATTCAGCACATCTACATAAAAATGTATTGAAAATTTTCATAAGCAAGCCTGGCTAATTAAATATATCACCCAATAAACACTACCCTACACTACAGGAGGTGACGTTGGTACAGATCAGTATTTCTAAAAATGTATTTTGAAAATGGAAGAAAACGTTCTGAACTGACAAAACAGAGTCTGCTAGTTAGCATCTCTCTCACACAAAGAATTGAGGAGCAGTTATGCCTTAAAGACAATGTGGAATTTCATCCCAACTGTTGCACTTTTCCCTTTACCCCATATATAGTTGATTGGGCAAGAAAAGTGTGCCTCTTCAGTTTGGCACAGGAGCTAGGAGGCTAATATTGTAAATACTGTAAATAAGTGTAGCGTGCTTTGCTGTTTTAATTCATAAACTGATCAGAACTTTTGAGCAAAGTGAGATCTGCATCTGCATGCTGCAGGATGTTTAGAAGGACAAATAGTAAATTTATGGCTGACTGCTAAAGACACGTCTCACAACCCCCAGATACTCTTAAGTGCATTCCTTCAGTATCATAAATTTGGGGTCTGTGCAGAGGCTAGGCTCCTGAGAGCCCTGCTTTCTGGCAAAGTATTCACAATGTGTCACAAGTATCAATCAAATGCCTTTCCTTTATCAAACTGTGAAGAACACCTCTGCTACTGTTAACGTGTTGCCTTGTCAGGCGTGAATTGATTAATCCCTGCCAAAGGGAGATAAAACCTAACTTTCTACACTATATTCTTTTATATTCCAGTAGTTATTTTGATTCTTGAATCGTAACCCTTCTTCACTGATCTAGGTTATTGTATTGATCTTTGATCATTCACAACT